>JAZGTK010005581.1:0-22140 GCA_036877625.1 Ambastaia sidthimunki
GTAGAATAAAGGCCACAGATGTTGGGTTACTGAGTCAAAGATGATGAGGTAACGAAAAAAAGGAGTAAAGGCCACAGAAAGAAAAGCATCTGTGTTTGTAAATGTGAAAAGTGAATTGTTCTGATTTTGACTTGTTATGAATGATTACAAATGAAACATTAAAATCTGAAACTTAAGTATTTAATGAAAATGCTCAGGATGACAATACAAAGGGGAATTATGACTGTTTTTTTATTTACAAATAGTTATCATATTTTAATTCCTGCCTATTTAATTTATTTAATTTCAATGTTTATGAAAGTTTCTTAGTGTCATTTTTTGGGTTCAAATTATTGTACAGAGAGAGTATCTGTTACAATTCATGAAACAATCACAGTAGTGATGTATTATTTACAGCATATGTACATATTTAATAAAAACAGCAATTGTCAAGAGATTTAGATACTGCTCAATGTCCACCATGCGTCCCCTGGCGCTTTGTGAAGCAAGCAATTCAGTTTGACTTTTGATACAGCATGTAACGTAAATATTGCAAAGCTTTCCCTCCAACCAGCAGGTGGCAATTATACAGTCTTTTGTCAGATGCGTCCCGATGTGAAATGAAATAGAGTAAGAATGAGATCACGTCTGTTTGGCTGTACTGTCGCCTGGTAGGCGGGATTTCGCGATCTTCCAGGTGATTGACAGCAGCGCAGGGCCTCGAATGATTATTGTGTACATAAACTTTGATCGTTGTGTTTTAGTTTAATGGCAGTTGTGATCAAACTCCTCACGCCGTGGAGAGTTCACTGATTAGCCTCGTAAGAGCTACGTTACAGGTATAATGCATGAATACGAGTGTTACTTTTGATCGGTTTTAGACCTCAGGTGACCATTATGTTGTATCATGACATAAATACATCTGTATACTTGCATCGTGTGTAGTTTTAATAAAATCTGGCAACCTCACTTTGCGTTTGCGTTGACCTTAACTCTACATCGTGACGTCAGTTCTTCACCTCTCACTTATATACACACTCAAGAACATTTCACAGAGAATCTAACTTAAATTCTGATGCATGTGTAGATTTATGTGGATTTTGTTTTGTGGATTTTGTTTTCACATGAACAAAGCACATATGACATTTAATAAAACATGATGGTAATTTAAATTGCTTGTGATTAGCAGACATATATTTAGAAAATCTAAGGCTGCAGTTATCCCCAGTGTTCAGCTGCACAGCACAGGAGCAATAATGGGAGCAACAGTAGAAGACTTCAACAGGGCCAAAGAACAGCTGAGCACTTTGAAGAAGGACCCAGGGAATGAGGTCAAACTCAAAATCTATGCTCTCTTTAAACAGGTAAATGACTGATAAATCATTTTAATAATGGACATGAATCTAGAATGATACATAGGCCACAGAACTGGTATAGCCAGTGGCACTGTCTTCTTTAGCTTTGTGAAAAATGATTGATGCTACTTTAATAAATACAGTGTTTTTCAAAGATCTGAAATCGTATTTTTGTGAATGATCAGGCCACTCAGGGGCCGTGTAACACCCCTAAGCCTGGCATGCTGGACTTTGTGAACAAAGCGAAATGGGATGCCTGGAAGAGTCTAGGGTCTGTGTCACAGGTGAAAGGAAACAACATACAAATACCTCCCCATGTGTTTTATTTGTCACCAGAGAGTAAATGCATAAAAAAACTATAGTTTAAATGACTAAAAATAGTTTTTTACTTAAAAAACAGTCTATATTAAATTACAATTTACACCACACAGTAAACACTTGAGAGAGTACGTCTAAAACGCTACATGTATAACATACAGTTAGCATGTTTCAATGTGACTGTATTAGGAAGAGGCCAGGCAGAAATATGTGGAGCTCATCACATCTCTGGTGGCAACAGAGGGTCCTGCAGTGGCTCCACAACCTGCTGGGAATGCAAAGATCTTCCAGACCCTGCTGGTCAGCACAGAGGACAACATTACCACCATTTGCCTGAACAGACCCAAGAAAAAAAACGCCATTACTAAGGAGGTAAAATCTCCATCTATGACTTGAAATGGTAGATCAGTCATGTTTTAAAAATGTTTCGCAATTATTAAGAAATTAATAGTGATGTGATGTGGCCTAGAAGTTGATGATCTGGGGTGGAGACTGAAAAGTGAAAAAGTACATTTGAGTCCCACAAGGGGGTGCCAGTCTCTAAATTATTGTGCACTTGAACAAAATGCTAACCTGAGGTTACTCTAAGTATTTGTTTCTGTTAGATAAATAATACATGCTTTAGTGTAACAGTAGTTTTTGCCATTTGATGTGAGGTGTGGAACCTGTACTGCTGCATGGGATCCATAGTCTCTACATATGTGGAGAACATGTGCTAACCACTAGGCCAAGGCTTCAGCTAGTACATAGGGAATAATGCATGTTAATTTACAGATGAAGATGAGATGGTTTATTTTTCAGTGTCAAGGGATTACTGTTGCACTGTGCAGAGGGCTATATAATAATGTTTTTATATTGTTACTAAATTATTATCTTTTCAAAATAGTCCTTTTTTGTTATTATTTAAGTAAAGTACGTGTTTTGTATCCTGTAGATGTACAATGAGTTAATCGAGGCTCTGGATCTCGCTGGTAAAGATGATTCTGTCATTGCTGTGATGACAGGTAAATGTTCTCTGCTTTATTATTCAAATCATCACTGCATGATGATATTCAGTCTGTGCAAATATCCCTTCATAAATCAACATCTTTCTGCTCGTGTAAAGGCAGTGGAGATTATTACTGCAGTGGAAATGATTTGAACAACTTCACTAACGTTTCGGCGGATGGAGCAGAAAAGCTTGTTAAAGATTCTGCAGAGTTACTGAAGTAAAGTGTATTTCGCTCTGTTTTTAACCAGTTTATGAGCTGCTGGTAGGATGCTTCTTTATGGACTTAAATGTGCCCATATATTGTTTAGGAGGTATGTAAAAGCATACATTGACTTCCCCAAACCTCTGATTGGAGTTATAAATGGACCGGCTGTGGGCGTGTCAGTCACTCTGTTGGGACTTTTTGATGTTGTTTATGCCACAGAGAGGGTAAGCAGATTTTTCATACATTTCTTATTTATATTTAGATATGATTGAAGTCTGTTTATTTGTTGTGTCCATAGATCTGTCTGTATTCAGACTTTATTTCCCATTTCTTTTGACTGTAGGCCACGTTTCACACACCCTTCACTCAGTTGGGTCAGAGTCCTGAGGGCTGCTCATCATATCTTTTCCCTAAAATGATGGGTGCAGCAAAGGTTTAAACGTACACTCGATTAAAATTCTAATCATCAAGAAAATATGAGATTAATCTCAATCTAGTGAGATATGGTTTATTATTTTTTCACCATTTAACTGTTGTCTCTATGCACAGGCCAGTGAGATGCTGTTGTTCAATAAGAAGTTGACGGCCACACAGGCCTGTAAACAGGGTCTGGTGACCGAGGTTTTTCCTGACAACACCTTTCAGACTGAGGTGTGGACCAGACTGAAGGCCTACGCCAAACTGCCCAGGAATGTATGCTCTTTAAAAATGATCCTGTATAATTGTCACTCAGTCATGAAAACAGAAATGCATGAAAACGGATATTTGAGCCTCAATGTTTTTGTGATCATGGTCTTCTCGTACTTTCTCAGTCTTTGGCCCTGTCGAAGCAGCTGATGCGAGAGGTGGAGAAGGAGAAACTTAACTCTGTGAATGATGCAGAGGTGGAGAGACTGGTGGAGCGCTGGCTCTCAGATGAGTGCATGCAGGCCATTGTGAGCTTCTTCCAGGCCAAGTCTAAACTATGAGGAGAAAAAGTTCCTTCACAGCATCAGATAAACTTTAACCTGCAACCTGTCATCCATGCAGTGGTTTTTGCCAGTTAACTGTAACCACACCTTGTAAACCTCGTAAACGGTTCATAACGGTTCATAAGCAAGAATCACCAAACTGATAAATTCAGTATGTGTTGTCCAAGATTGAATAGGATTTTAATAGTATTAGATGATGTAACGATGTAATTTACGAATCACATGACATGTACGATTTTTAGCCATTTTGTTATGTCAGATGATGAACATTATAAAATCAGGATAAACTGTTTAACATTAGTGCCTTATTGACATGACAACATTTACATTCACCATGAACCTAGCAGTATATTTTCCTACAGGCCAAAATTTTGCCCTTCTTTGCAGTATGTTTCAAATGTTATCAAATGTATCCTGTTGCATTTGTTTGTAGGTTTTAATACATACTTACAGTATGTGATTTATTCCACAGAGTGTATACACATTCTGCAACAAAGATGTATTATGGTATTACCATGTTTTTTACATTTTTGGACATGTAGCTTGGTACTGTAATACATAAACTGTATGTATAGCAGTACATAAATATGGTGATTAATATATGTCAAAGTGCCATGCCATCATATTATCTTATGATGGTGTTGTCACAGTACTTCTTTGTAAAGAGAATGTTTCAAATTTATTCACCCATTATTCAAATTACTGATTAGTAATTTGTTTGTTTTTGCATAATTTGTATCACCCTAAAGTGTTTGTTCTGGGATAATTACCGGCTTACAAAATTAAAATAAATACAACACTACAAGTAATTAAAGAAAAAAATCAGCTTTCGTTGTTTTGAGGTTCTTGCACTTTTATATTCTGAAAATTGTTTAAAACACCCTGCTGTTACTGAGTAATTCCAGCAGATGATGCACTACACCATAGAAAAGTTAAAAACTGCTATTAAGATTGTTTTAATCTATGTCCATTAGCCAGTAGGGACTGATATATCTGACCTATACATCATACACAACATTTACAAGAGGGGTCAAGAAAATAGTCTAGTTTGTGTTATCTGTGCAAACGTATGTGCTTCCTCTATGTAAACTGCACGAGTTCAGCGCATCTAACATTTGAGGCTGCACATACTTTGCATGTTCCACTTTGCATAAACTCTATGTGACCGATAGCAAAACACCCTTTTCTAGTTTTATCATGGAAAGAAGTTCGAGCGATTGTCCGTTTGAAAGGTTAAGGGCTGCTTATCTTCGGTGGGCAAAACAACCCGCGTCTGGAGTCTGTGGGTATTGATTTATCTGTGTTCACTGACTCACACAAAGGCAATATGTCACTGGAGATTATGAGTGGCAGGAACACATAATTCCGTAGATTTTCCCACACTGTCTGTGCATTTGAAGAGAATGATGGGAGACTTGCGCATACCAGTGGATTATTTAATCGATAGTGCCGTAGTGTTCTGCGTCATTCAGTTTGTTGACCTCACACCATGAAACTTGTTAAGAAAACTTTTCCTGTGTATGTAAAAAGTCATTAGAAACAGTGCATTTCTATTCAAATATCTAGACATGACCGTATCGTATAACGTATCGTATATGTTGATGGTATGGAACATCCATTTGCATTTTGTCTGTGAACTGTGCGATGAATTCAGCATGCGTGGTGAAACCAAATCAAAGCTTTTATCTTGAAATAGGCTCATGATGTCATTCATCCGACCAGTCATTGATTGCTGCGTGATGCTGTTCAAGTGGGATAGATAACAGATTCCCCAGTTGAGTTGTCGGTTTTACAGCATGGCTATAAACAAAGGTCATTATTCACAAATATCTGACTTCTGAATGCCAAGACCAAACAATGAGAATGAAGCATTCTATGAAAACAGATCACATAAAACATCCTGTTTCATTAAGAAATACAGCACAGGAAGTTTGTGTTAATCAAAACATTTCCTGGAGTCTAATGCCACATTTCACATAGTTTCATAGTTTGCTCATGACAGAGCTGAAAACTATGTATTGTTTATCTTTAACGTTGTATCCTAATAATAAAGATGAACAAAAATAACTTACCAAATTTAAACGTGTGTAAAGATTTACATTTACTCATTTGGCAGACGCTTAAAAGCAACTTACAGTGAACATTTTTATCAGAACTTGTATTCCCTGGGATCGAACCCACAATGTTTGCGCTGCTAACGCAATGCGCTACCAGCTGAGCTACAGATGAAAGTTGTAAGTTGATAAAGATGAAAGTTATTTGATGGAAAAATCTCCCATTGAGAGTCAGGTTTAAATCTGGCCTACATAAATCTCAATTCCATCCCTGTTGCTCTCCACTGTGTTATTCCATAAAAAGACCATAAAATAAAGAAACTTACAGCAGGTAGATCCTTACAGACTTAGTTCCCAGCTGAAACTACTGTATGCATAGCCCTCATAAAACTCATAAAACACTGAGCAAAACATGACTGCCTGTCCCGGTCTCTGTGGGAGCAACATTTACAGTACTTTCTTCTTGCTGTTTGACAGATAGCAGTTAAAAACGCTGAAACATCACTGATGAACAATGCTTATGCTTTAATTTGGAATTGCCCAAAGGAACAGGCCTAGAGTTATTCATATAAACAATGGTTATAAGACCCCCTGGAAACTCGTTGAGCCAAACAGCAGATAATTGCCAACAATCTGAGGGTTTTACTCTCCCGATTGAAGATTTAACCTCACAGCTGAGGACAAACTAAAAGCTACGCTGAGCTTTGGATTTCAGTCCCTGTGCCCCAGTTTTAGTACGGTGGTCCAACATGGAAATCCCATAAGACGGTTCTCTCCAAAATTTAAAAGCATGGCTTTTCTTAAAGATGTGTGTTTCGAGTTATGTGCTATTATGCTGCCTCTAAAGACTACTTGTGTCATCTGTGGCACGATTCATAATTCACTTTCCAGCTAAACGGATACATTAGGTATCTTCTGGGTAGTCCAACAGAGGCTGTAAAGAACTGACCTTTCCAAATCTCGTAAAACTGCAGTTTGTGATTTAAAGGCCATCTACCTCCAAGCTCAGCTTGGGTTTCACTCTCTGTATAAGTCCTCTGTCTTATTCACCACTACATTCTCATGTTCATCGTCAGAATGTTCTTTCTACACTCTACTGCAAATGTCAACTGTATGAGTAAGAATAGGATACACCTTGTACAAACAGGGGAATAGCACCAGTAAGCCACCAGGTGCTGGGAAAGAAGAAAGGCAAAACACATCCATCACGCATCCAACATGTAACTCTGCTATTGGCGGGATTATACAACTGGCTCGCAGCAGCAGTTGTCTTCCTGAGGATCAGCATTTAAATCACTGGAGAAAACTGATGGGAACTCTGATGATGATGAAGAGTCAGGGGTAAGCAAAGAATAATATAAATGTGATTAAAGAAATAGTTCACTAAAAGTCATTTTATTCCAACCACTGTTTTCTTTCGTGGAATAAGAAAGAAGACATTTATAAAAATGTTAAAGCAAGGTCACACTTTTGTACTTATACCTCAAGTTGGCTTGTGGTCCTTTCCCAACTGCTTTCCTGTTTCTTGCCCACAGGAATTGTTCTGGTATTCTCTGTACTGCTCTGTCAAAATTAAGTTCAATTTAAAAGAACATGTTGCTTTATGTTGTGATGAGTTCACTACACATGTACTGGCTATGACATAAACTCTTTTTTCTGTTTTTCTCATCAAAGCGGAGTAACCCAAGAAAATAGAGCACATTAAAAAGATTTGTGAAGTGCATGACCTTGTGAAAGAGTTGACCGTGCTGTAGTTTAGCGCATGAATGGATAATCTGCAGACTGCTCAAGAGGAAGATGTGGTCAAAAGAGACGAACCTCCTGTGACCTCCTCACATTCCTCCTGAGAGGGATTTAAAAGACCTGCAGGGCTACTCGCGTGATGAACCATTCAGATCTCTCCCTTACATGCTGCTGATATGCCCAGACAGAGAGTGTCCTGAGGTAATCCCTACTGTGCCAACTGTGCCAACCACCAGCCAGACTACAGACACCCTAGATAAACTCACGCTTCATTCCAAATATTGAATTATTGTAGACACTGGCCCAGATACGAGAGCTCTGAATGTCTGCAACTTCATTAAAATGGGGTCATTTATGACCAAGCAGTTAAGATTATTATGTGTTATGTATACATAATGTAAGCACATACTGTATTTAGAATTGGGGTTGAACACTAATCCAAATAGTATTTGTATATACAGGCATGTAACTGCTCCAGTATAGGCAGTATATCATTCCTCAGACGTTTTGTTCTTGTTTACTTCAATGCAAGGTCTTAGTGTGATCCCAGTGTTACAGCAATATGGTTCCTTGTTTTTTTCCTCTCTAATTTTTGCTGTTTTATTTAGCAAATGTGTCTGACCCAGTTACTTAGTGTTTCATTCCTGGGTTGATATAATTCAAAGAACATGTTCATGAGCTGCCATAATATAAACATCCTTCTTTAGCAAACAGCTTTGACTACAGCTTAGCTGTCATCTTAATTAACTGTATTAACAACGTGTCTCTATATACAACATACAAATGATGTATTTTGGGGTGGCGTGGTCTAATAAATAGATCTGGACTAGCAGCAACACGGTTTTGATTTCAGACCTTACAAGGGTTAACCAATAACCGGTTTTGTTGTTATAAATCTACTGTAAGTTGCTTTAAATGTGGAATTAGTAAACTAGTATGATATACCTATAATAACACCATGTAAGCAGTAACACTCCATTGGTTCTCATTAACTTGTGGTGATGCAGTGCATGAATCAACTCTTGTTACAGGTTTCAATGCTTCATTAGGTACCCAGCTGAGTTCCAGCTTTGTCTAAAGGAAGTTGTTCTTGATTCAGCTGTCTGGTGATGTAAAAAAGACCAATGCAGGTGTCTGCATGACAGAAACACTGAACTAACCTCTTCTGACAAATCCTAGCGTCAGTGCTATTAAAGCAGAAAACACCTCTTCCATCTGTGATGTCATTCTTTCATGTAGCCAGCCGTCTGTTATAGCTTTATGTGTTGACTTAGTGAGGGAGATTTCACGGTGTTGAGAGAGCAACAGCGAGTGCTCAGCTGCAAAGCAATGCGTTACTTTTCTTTGTTTGATCTATGCCGTCATCAAAGGGCTTGTGTGCATGTGGCATTGTGGTTTCTGAAAAAGGACAAACAAAAACGTGGTGACACGTCCGGCAACGTGCTTCAAACAGACTCCCTGGCGATGGTGTCATAGAGAATGCATAACCTCTACCCTATCATAACTAATTCCACTTGGCATAAGAACAAGGCCGACTCAATTCCTTCAAAATGTTGACACGAAAGCTTTGATGCTATTGCTAGCAAATACATTCAGAATGTTGAATGTTGATGCACACGAGATGTCTGTTTGTTTAACTGAAAATCTGAGATGTGTCATCATCGTATGGATAAAAAACATCATTCATCACTGCAGAAAGAGTCACATCACGTTTCAAAAGAACTTAAAGAGAAAATGGCAAGCTACGCATACTTTATACTGTAATAGAAAAGGCTCCATAACAATGTTCTCTCTAATTTTTGTTCTTGCCAAGCAAAACATATTTTTGCTGGTTAGACCCTTTGGCTGCCTGAGCAAAACCACCTCATGTAGCAAACCTATAGCACTGTTTACTATGTCATTACAAATAACTATATAAACATAAAAAATCATATCATTCAGGAAAGTTTTATTTCATTATTAGGCTAGTTATCATATTTTGGACCCCCTCTTTGAGGTGTTTCATTTTTATACAGTAACCAAAAATAGAACTAAAGACAGGAAAAGAAAGATCTGTGACCTCTGAGGGCTTTTTGTCATTATTTTTCTAATTTCCTTTGGTGCCACTTTAAGACTGGAATTTCTGACATTTTTTTATGTTTCTTACAGCTACAGTGTTACACTGAAAAGCAATGTGGAACTCGTTCATTTGTGTTCATTATCATTTGCTCTGTCTGTAATAGGAAATTGATTTCCATTTTTGTGTTTGTCTTCTAAACAAGAGCAACATCAGAAGTGTGCAGTCACACACACTTGAAGTTTAAGGAACATACTCCACACTGACTATGCAGTGAAATATTTAGCTCTTGTGTGCATTTCTGTAGTACATGTATTTTTGATGAATGTGGAAGTCATACGAGGATGTCTCCAGCAGCACTTACATTTTTTTTCAGCCAGTGTGCCCTGCTGTTTTCAGGCAATAGTGCAGTAAATTTTTCAATGTTGGCTTGATTGCATCCTTCTGGCACATTTCTTGAGCAATTTATTTGGTAAACTATAGGCTTGTAGTGCACTTTGCCATCTTTGTAGACTGGAACCTCAAAATAACAACATATAGTTTCAATTTGAGCTAAATAAAAGTTCCAGTCATAATTGAAATGCATCAAGTGGTAGATCAATGTCTGCATTCACATTGGTGGTTATGGCATTGTGGTGCTACTTATTCGCATTCAGTTATGATGACATTTGTCACACCACCAACAATTGCTGTCACTCAAGCCACCAGAAAAAATCAACTCTCATTGGAAGGAAGGAGTGACTTGAGACCACCAGTGGGAACACTCTTTAAAAGTGGTTTCTAGGCATGGAATTAAGTGAATAGTACTACCAGACTCTGGTAGTGATTTATGACGTCTTGTTGGACATGTATTATACAGTATGTTGTGGAGCTGTATCTAGCTTGGATCCTTAGCCTGGATCATTAAGACCCAGGTGCTTCCCAGTCTCATGGAGGTCCTTCATAATGCTGACCAAAGAAAAAACTGGCCTCTGTCAGTGGTATGATTGACATCGTTTGCTGTCTCAGCAGACCCCTTAACAAGCGCAGATATGGAAATGTTGGATTACCTTGCAGTCCTGTCACCTCATTTCAGAGCCCCATCCAGAATAAACATATATAAAGTAAAATATGCCTGCACCTTGGAGAATAACTTACTGTTCCCATACTGTTGTTCTTGCTGACCCATTGTGCATATGTTAGCAAGCGTATTTGAGTTAGCATCTGTATACTATACTTGCCAGGAAAGCAATCTCCAGCAGCTGACTGAGAAAAAGTCATTGGCCGGAGAATGATTACTGTTTTGTAATGGACAATAAAACATAACTTGTGGCGAGCCGTAAACGATGCTAAAGGGAGGGGGTGCGTCTGTAATACGAGTGGGGATGTTAAAGCTTTACACCTTTGTGAGTGATTTATCAGAAAGCCATTTACTAGCGAATGACATCCAACACAGACATACTCATAGACTACTTAAAGTCAGTCATGGATGACATTATCACAGGTCAGAAAAATGTTGTTTTAACAGAGCTCAAGTCCGAGCATCCACAGAAGTAGAAAAAGAAAAACTTGGGAAGCATATGGATGAGCGCATGTAAAATTAACATACGTTAAAGCTAATAATTAAATAACAAAGCTAAAAATAAATAATTTAATGCAGTTTCTAGGGATCTAGCCAGCAACATAAAAAAGATTTAATGCATTTGCCAGCAGAAGTGATTTGAAGTTTTTAAGTGTTTGTCTTGACATTAAAAAGTTCCCTTTTTTCCCTTTTTTACAACATGAGTTTTTCCAAACAAATACAAAATGCCACTTGCAGGATGTTTCTTGATAGGCCACGGAGCACAACTCCAAACTCTTTGAAAAGGACAACAATTGTTTTTTGCAAAACCACAGGGCACAATGCATGGCAGCCTATGAGAAGTTGATTCTTTTATAAAGTCAGTCTGTAAACAACTACTAAACAATATAAAATTAGAAGGAGTGCAGATTGCATTCTTAATGAGTGCAGGATTGTGTCTTGGCCTGTGGGTACGTGAGGATGCTGGCAAGAGAAGCAGGGACTCAGGTAACGGGGACTCAGTTCTATCAGATCAACATTGTGCGTCAATGAGCCAACGCACGCCTGTGACGTAAAGAATTTGCTGCTTCAAACAAAATTAATACCCACAGATATATTGAGCTGTTCATGAGAATTATCTCTATCCATTTTAATTCTGAGATTCCTCAATAATAACCATCTATTCTTGGCTGTATCTTCTTAATATTAATATTGACATAAAGTTATTAATGCCAGTGATTTGCTAACTTATTACTAAATGAAGTTTATCATTTCATAGTGTTATGAAATACCCTTTAAACAATGAGCAACAGACTATTGTGTTGTTTGGACCCAAGACAACAATTTTACTTTTAAAGATTTTGGCACCTAGAAATGTGACATTTACACACATATCTGATTGCAACCCAATTTAGTCATTATAATATTAAATTCATTAAAAGGTCATTAAGTACGTTTTGGTTTTTCACTTAAATCAGATGCCTTACTGTGTTTCATAAGTTGGTGATGTAATATCTTAATGTGTTAAGATTGTAGAAACTGACATTGATGTTTCTATTTTTGGAAATGTTCAACTGTTAGCATGTGATGCAACATAGTGCAATAGTTATCGCCCCTTTTTAAAAACACTCGATGCCAGAAGTATTTTGCCATATAAGTCTTTATTGAGGATTCCTAAATGACTAAGCCATAATTAACCAAACCAAAAATGTATATGATAAAAGAGAGAGAAAAAGATAAAGGTAACAGTTAGAGAAGCTAGCCCATCAATCTAGCAACAGTCCTTTCAGCATCCTTCATGTGTCTGCATATCTTTGATCTTAAGCATTTAGTTTTGGACAATGTTTTTGGAAAACAGAACAAAAACAGACATCAGAACACCAGCATCTTAGCCAGGAGGCATCAGCAGACAAATACAACATAGAGTGTCTTGATCATTTTACGAGAAAGCGATAACACTGAAACATCACTCATTTCTCTCTACACTTTTATAAAAGGGAATGACAAGCAATTAAATAAACACACATGCAGCAAACAGAGAGGAAAATGATATCATGCTGTTAGACAAAACTGCCTTAGATCAAAAGTGGGCACACTAGGTGTGCAAGAGACTTTAGTACAGCCACACAGAAGTGAGTCACAGTCAGCCAGGAGTTTAGATGAGAGAGAATGAAAGTGTGTGCCAGCGGAAATTGTGGGTGTATAAACCTTCCCTCCAGCACAGTGAGTGGCGTGGGATTCCATCACTGCGTCACTCTCATCTGTCTCTTCCGAGGAGATCACAGATGGCTGATTCACTCATATTCACATGGCTGTAAACCCAGGGTTACCGGGGTTGATCTTTGATCTGTTTTAAGCCCGTCATACTTCATATTTCTCAAACAAGTTTTTGGTAAAATAAAAATATTACACATATTGTTTAATATGTCTGAAGCACAAGTATAAAAACACAATGAAAGCAGAAGTGTAAAAACACAATGAACTTGACATTGGCCGGTGACAACCTGTGATGTCACTGCAGGTGCAACTGTGTTAAAGAGCACCTGTAGAATATGCCATCCACTTAATGTCTGAAGGAGACTTGGCCTACACTAAGAATAGCTATCAAGGAGGCTCACAGAGAGCCTACAACTTGACACTACTGCTAGAGCTCTGAGGAGCAGAAACCTCAGCAGGATGACTCTCTAAAGTGAGAGGAGGCCTAGCAATGCATCAAGCTCAGAAGTTCTAAGGATGTTTACAGAGAACCTGCCATTCAGTATTGCCGCCTACCCTATCTTTAAGAATGGAGGCCTCAGCATAACAACTCTTTAAAATGAGAGGCCTGGTTACCTTTCTCAAAACTCTGCAAGCTTCATCTGTGATGCCCCCTCGAGAACTAAGCATGCATGTTCCTTGCCCAAGCACATAATCGTGTGTCCTTAGGTGTTAGATAACATGTATATGAAGGAATTCACATTCGAAAGCATTTACAACTTGAGCTTTCCATATTTTCCTTAAAACATGTACAGACAAACGGTCTTCTAAAGACATGAAAGAGGATGATGTATTCTACAGGTGTCCTTTTATGCCTTTTATACAGTTGCACCTGTAGTGACGTCATAGGCTGTCGCCGGCCAATGTCAAGTTCACTGTTGTTTATAGACTTGTGCTTTAGACAACTGTCATGCCGGAGGCTGAAGTGTCCACTAGGGGATGTAGTGGGAGTTCCCATTCAAAAGGGAACAATAATATTTGTTTAAAACAGTAATATCATGTTGGCTAGTGTTGCTCTCCCATGTGCATTTATAAAATGTTTCTCAGTTCTTGTGTGAGCCTGTGAGGTAAATTTAGTTAACTGTTGGGCATTTGCTTAACCAAAAACAATCAGGTAACACTTGGAAAATGGTGATGGTCTCATCCACTTGGGGGTTATGTGAGTGACATGATTAAAGTAAATGATTACAGAAATGTTAATTTTGGAGAAGTAATCTACTTAGTCTACTAATTAGTCTACTGCTGCTGAGAATTTCAGAAAGAGTTTTAGATGAGGTCTCAACAATGTTCCAGACTACAGTATGCTCAGATCTGGCAAAATACTAAAGTCTCCAATCAAATGTCAAAGATGTTAAAATAAACTAAACCATGTCTCACCGAATTCTTCCAAACAACTTATCTGAGCAAAGTTACTCACTTTTTTTAGCTCAGTGCTTTTGCTATGTCAACAATTGTCTAATGTCTATTTTTATATCTTCTAAGGAACTTTAGGAGAAATATTTGAGACAAAGTTAAAATTTAAATAAAACATAGTCTAAACTCCATTAAGAAAAAGACCAACCAACAATGAATCACGTCCTGTCACACAGGAAAATTGTATTGCTCAGAGTAAACACAAGCTCTAGACTTGTAATGTCATCTCTTTGGTAGTGCCTGAAAGCAGTTACTCCTTAAATATGAAAGATGAGTTTCAGATGCATTTTTGTTGGTCTAAACATGCTTTCAAATAGACCTTTCAATACAACATGGAAATATGAAGTGTTATATTCCAAGTGTTTTTACGGATACCTATGTTTGGATATACAGGGTGGGATTTGACAAATACTGCATATGGTTTTCTTAAACATGGGATTTTTTTATAAACATGAAACTTGATAACTTAACATTTACTTAACTGCAGCGGAGCATGTACTATTTTGTTATAAAACTACACTGTACATAGTCTAAAACTTATCTATACCTGAAGATTTTGTAAGGATTATTTTCCAATTTATAGCAGGAAAGGCCATTTTACTGGCTCCAACACAAAGTTGTACAGAGACACGTACATCAAAGGCATTGCAAAAACATTGCACTGCATAAGCATGGTCACGAAGAACTATGGTGTGTGGTCTTAACTTAAATCCTGTTGTCATCAAACTGAGAATTTAACATTCATGATTACGTATTTCCAGAGAAAGCTGCACTGTTAAGATCACAATGTCATTGTTTATATTTTCTGTATATACAACTAACCACAGTTGGGGTAACAAAGACTACTAAGTCATCGACAATGAGAGACCGACTCATAGCTTGGCCTAAATGTGGGACTATACCAAAAGATGCAATAGAACTTACTGTAGATATAACTTTGCCAGAAAGTTTTGTTTTAAGTATCAACTTTGAGGATTTTCCTAATATTTCTTTGGAAAATTGCAATTGTTGATGTACAGTCATAGTATTACAGAGCTACTGTAAAGTGGATATGCTTGGAGCCCAGATAAACTGATTTTTGAAGAATGTAAATATTTAGTTTATATTAAAGTCTCTTTCTTTTGATTGCAGGTGTCATAAAATGAGACAGTGTGGAGATCTCTTCTGAAACTCACAAGGAGACATGAAATCATGAGGTCTTTTTCTAAAAAGAACATACTGAGAGATATGATCACTGGGATATTTTTAATATATTCTTTAATAACTCAGATAACTGAGATATTAAAGATATTTGTATCTATTTTAAGTATTTTTATTGTTTATTTGATCAGAAAATATACAAATGAGCCACCAATGGCATATTTAAAAGAACTTATTTCCTTATTTGTGAAACATTAGACATTGTTTTCCATACTCAAGCTATGAGGATGTTTTTGATTTTCTATTACCAAAGGACAGAACACCACAGGAACGATTGCTTGACATCAAGTGACGAGAGAATGATGGATTAGTGCTACTTAAAGAAATGTGGTTGATGGAATCCTTCCTTTTTCCTGACCATATTTCCAAATTTTAATTAATCAGAAAAAAAGAGAAAAAGATAGGGGAAAACAAGAAAGGACTGCATGTTCTTCGCCAACCTTGCCGGCCAAATATTGTTTCACATCACACGTATCTGCATGCCAAAAATGAGGCAAGGGGAATTTCTGTAAGCACACAGCATAATCCCTTACACGTACCGGTCCAATTAAAAGCTATGACAGAACAACATAAAAGGGTTTTAAAAAACATTCTTTACTTTATAACCATTAAAACAGAACAGTAAGGTTAAGCTAACACCTTTATATACTTGGTCATTTACCCTTCATAATGGTGGCTACTGACTCACTGACCAGCTACATCCCATCATCCTCCAATAATTCCTAAGCAGTGGGTCCATGATTCAGCCAATCAATGAATCAGTTGAGCCGGTGGTGCAGTCATATGTGATACCTCGTAGTGCGTCTGGACTGGCGGAAGTGAGTCCAGCTGTGGTTTCTCACAAAAAGTAAGTAGTGTTGGCTGTCAGTGCTGAGACTACTGTGTGGCTTAGGGCTGTGGGAGAGTGAAATGTGATAATGTGAGTTATCACATGTGATAACTCACAATGAGTAAAGATGTGATGATAGTACAGAAAGTCCTATTTTACCATGTTTTGACTCAGTATCATACAGACATGATTGGCTGATTAGGGAAGTTATTGGCTTATTGTATTGTATTCTGTCATCACTGTTTAATGTTAACATGAAATCAAATTTGACTCGATTTAAAAACACCTCATATTGCATCTGAGACATCACAAGTGACCTTTAAAATGAAGACTTGTTAAAACAAAAATATTTACAGAAATGCTAGTGACACCCGCATACTTGCTGTCTGGCTGACCCACCCAACAACCATACCTTTCTTCACACCCCTGTCCTCTAACCCCTCTATCCTTTCACTTCTCAGGCTATGTCTTGGAAACTACCTAGAAAGTGCCAGAACTTCTATGAAAGGTTCCCATCAAGACTAACTTCACATTTACACAGTATACTTGTGTGCATAAGGAAGTTGCTGAAAAGCAGCTGTTTCTGATGCCTGAATATTCAGACTGTACCGCTTTCACTGATGTCACTGTACTTCCTTTCTGACAGGACTCTTCATGTAAGGTTAATCGTTTTGTGTCAGCCTCCAAAAAAACACACCCCAGCAAATTGCCAGTGTGTCTCAAAGCTCATCTTAGGATGATGTTTTTGTTTGTGAAAAATTTTCTGTTAATTAGATGTTGAACACTGATATGTCACATACATGCTCAATATCTGCTTTAACACACACACCAGTGCTGCAGACCAGTTAATATTATATTATCAGTGATGGTCCACAGATGGCTCTAGCAAACAGAATCAATCTGGTATTGGACTAATGGAATGACATTTTTAAGACATTGGATTTTGCACATGACTCCAAAAAGTCCCAAACTTGAAAATAAGAGCAGTCAAAACACCGCTTTTCCACCCTCAGATTAAATATTACATACCAGAAATCTTGTTGTTTTTCACATTCACTTCCAAGGTTCAGTACAAGTCTGCGACAGATGTTGGAAAGAAAAAAGCTGTGGATCCATCCAAGGCCATAGCCTTCATTAGAAATGAAAAGGCCAAGGGTGCAAAATTTTTCTTCAGTATAAATACATAAAGAAAAGTACATGTGCTGCAAACAGGGCAGTGCCATTGCTTAGCATTTCACTGACAATAACATGAAAGACAGAAACAGTTTAACACACGTCATTCAAAACCCCTGTGATGTTATTGTTTTACTATGGAATATAAAAGCATTTTGATAGTTATATAATAGATAAAAACACCAGGATAAAAACATATCACTTACATTTATATGATAGCTTCATGTAAGAACAGGAGTAAAATTTAAGTTGTTGATTCTATTCTCCAGTGTTTCTGTTATTTAAATTATTTTGTGTTCCATTGAAACAATAGTCAGCTTACGAAGCTAAAACGACATGTAGGTGAACATGACAGCATTTTCATTTTGAAATGAAGTATTATTAGTGGTGCTTGCGAATCAAAGTATCTCTATTACACTCTTGCATACTTCTTTTTCTGGACAAAATTTCTCTACATAACTCTTCCCGCACCGTTTGTCATAGACCTATGAATGAGGGTTACTGAAATGTGATATAACTTTAATAAGCAATCAGTGTGCGATATTTTAAAATTTCATAAACAACATTGGTCTAAATTTGTAATGTCATAGCTCTGCATCAGAATGTCATAGAGACCTGGGGGTGGGCTTGCTCGGCTTAGCATGCAGCAACAAATGGTAACATTTTAACATTTTAACTTCTTAGCTCTGCCCTAGCAACCAGTTACAGTACCCAGCAATCAGCCCACTGACTTCTATTGAAAAGGTGAGAGGCATTAGAACAATGTAGGGACAAGTGATTGCCTTCTTTTGACTCAGACTGGCAAGTAGTCCTTAATTATCATTACATTTACATGTAGGCATTAAGCTGACGCTTTTATCCGCCACTTACAATGCGAGGAAAACAAAAAAGCGATAAATCATAAGACAACAATAAACATAAGTTGTACATAGTTACAATTTTACCCAGAGTACAACATTTTGATGCTTGAGGTGATACCTGTTGGGAGAGAGAAGAGAGAAAATAATTTTTTTATGTATATTTATACTTGTGTCAGGTATTGGTGAAAGAGACTTCAGCAGTTTCTTGAATACAGTTGGGGATGCAGCAGACCAAACAAGTTTGAATGAGCTTGGAAGATCATTCCACCAGCGAGGGACAGTGAACATAAAACTGCAAGTAAGTGATTGTGTACCCTTAGAAGAGGGTATAACAAGACAACGTTTATTTGCTGTAGGGATAGGGAAGGAGTGTATATGTGTATGAGTTTGTAAACGTAAGATGGTGCAGAGCCAGTAATGGTTTTATAAGCAAGGAGTAGAGATTTGAACTTTAGGGATTAGAGATTATCACCATAGAAACTGTCCAGCCATTCCCTTGCAACTATTTAGAGCACTCTAGCTACCAACATAAACTAGCAAGATCTTAGCACCATATCTTTTCTATTAGTTTTACCTTGTTAAATGTCTAGCTACACACTATGAAGCCTCGTAATTAAATGAATAAGCCATAGCATTAGAACATTGTAGAGACATATGAGTTGGCTTATTTGACTCTATCAGTGGGCTTTAGGTATTTCCCTGGCAAATTCTTAGGCACACCCTAGCAAACATTTAGAGCAACTTAGCTACTGCATAACATTTCATAGATATACATTTTAGTATATCTAGCTTGCTAAATCATACTAACACTATACTAGCATACACTAGCATCATGTTAATTCATGCTAACATCATGCTAGCATTACGCTATATCATGTTAACATGATGTTAAGTCTGGTTAGCATCTAATTGTTATTATTAGTAGTATTATTATTTATTGTAGAGTAATTGGTATATCCAATGCACAAGGCTACGAGAATCCACGGCACTGATTAAGTATTATCTGACATTTGGCAACAGTCTTCTATTGTGTAATGACCACATGGGAGAATACAGGATACACTAGCATGACAAATGCAGTGGTTACAAGCAATTGCATGACAATGTTTGGTTCTCATTTCCCATCTTCACACTTCTGTAAAAACAAAAAAGCTAGACCAATCACCTGGGGCATTCACAGTTAGTCTAGCTAACCCTATGACCTGAAGATTTCTCATGTGGTCTCAAATGAAACTCAAACAGGGAGGCGCAGTCAATTCCGGTTTCAAATAGCACATGGCCCAGACAGCCTGACCTACAGCTTCTCCCCTATCCTGAATCCAGGAAGGGATAGAGAGCAAGAAAAAAACATAGTGTGCAATAGAAAGATCTGAATCAAACTCACATCTGGAGAAGGATTTATTCAGTCCATCTCTTTCTCCAGGGTTGAAAAACATATTTTCCTTGCTCTTTCCTCTCCCATTTATCCTTTCTCATTTTAATGGGATCATGGCTTTTCCCTGCCATGACAGTGAAGAATTCCATGACCCATGTCACCAGACTCTTATCCCTCTGTCTGTTATTTGTCCCTTGATAAAGGGATAGATGTGGAGGAAAGCTATCCATCACTCACTGGCCACTGTAAGCCATCCAGACTGCCCTTTGAGAAACACTTCGAGCTAAACACCAGCTAAAGTTAAGCAACATTTACTCATACAGGACTTATTGAATTGCAACTGCTGCAGTAACTCTACTTAGAATTTTCGTGTCTCTTCGGATTGTTTGACTCTTAATGTTTGGAGAATTGTCATTGATATCTTTATCTCCTAATTTATTTGATTTGTACAAGTCAACATGTCCTGGGTGTTTATTGCAGTATGATACAATGTATTACAGAATGTCATTTTGAATTTGTTGCTGGCAGCAGTGTTGTATCGGAAACTGCTCTCCTGGCTTTGGTATGAGGCAGAGACTGCAATGGCTCATTTTAACAACCCTAATAAAAAGCTTCAGTCTTCACACAAACATTCAGTGCCTTAAAAAAAGTTGTTTAAGAAACAGTTAGGGAAAAAAACATTATTTTGAGAAGTATAATCATCAGATTTTTGGGGCCCGTTAATAAAGTCACATATTAACTGAGAAGTTACCAAATATGAGTAAAAGAGACAGATGCAAAAATATACCATATATGCAAACCATATATTTGAACTGATAGCAGAACTCTTGTTTAGTTAATTGTATTACTGTTGTTGTTATTACTGTTTTAATATTTATGCATTTTAATATTTATGCATTATATATGTTAATGTAAAATTCTGTGTTGTACAAGGTAAAAGCAATTCTAACGCTTCTTGTTAAGCACTTGTTCTTGTTAAGCACGCTGCAATGAGCAAGCTGTACCACAAGAGGGAGTAACTCCTTTTATGTTACAATGAAACAAATTATTTTTCCCCAAGAAAGTCTAAGCAGATATTCAAATCAAGTTCATGACATTTCCAATATACAAAAACAAAAAATTGATGTCAGCTTCTCTGGACTTTGTTTGATTAATGATGAATGTAAATAGGAATAATAAAAATGATGTAATGATAAGTCAAAAATAATAACTGGTCTAATAAACCTATAACCAAAAATAAAGACTCTAAAAGTTCACTTAATAAAAAAAAGTGTTTTTCTATGACTTTCTTTAATGACAATATTAAAGACTGACTTTCTCAAGGCAGACTTTAGACACTGATCTCAGCTAGCGTAATCCTGAATCAGAACTTTCTGAGTAACACAGAGTAATAAAGAAACATGTCTTATATGGTGAAGAAGTCTACATAACCTATGGCATCATCTGACTCGTATGACCGCGGGATCCCTTATACAAGTTTTGGCTGATATGCAGACAGACGACCCACACATGCCCTCTACTCAGCCTTTGATGATGTCACAAGCCCAGCTGTTTCACTAAGAATCCCAGACATTTGTCCTCAGCCAATTAAACAGGAAGTTAGCCTTCTGGGCACTTCCTGGTTAATCTGTACACGGCATGCGTTGCTGCTGTAAAGGGGAAGCATGGAAGACTTAACAAACAACACTTTAACGTGACGTCAAGACGTTTCTTCCTTAACAGTAAGAGAACTGGTTAACTAGGAAGAAAATTTGAATTCTTTGAAAACATGACTTTTGACAATCTTCAACTGACCAAAATTGGCTAACACATTTCACAGGAAGTATGTGTCACCATAGTTTAATATGACTGGGAAAAGATGACAGCCTCAAATATTTAAATAATACATTAATACAAATAATACAACAATACAGCATTTATTTATTAGCCTATTATTGTTTATAAACAAATTTTTGTGGGTTTGTAGCACAGCACTTTTTAAAGACAGAAGCACTGTCATTTGCCAATACATATGAATAAACATCATTGTAGACTGCACTATGACTAAGTCTGAGAGAGGTGTAGACTGAAGACTGAGAGATTATGACTCGTAAGAACAGCAGCACTTAACAACAAATCACTTGTCATGTCGGTGTAGGTCCATGAGCCCCGTGGGGGGAAAGTTACTCTGCCCTACAAATAGAACAATTAGTAAAATAAATAAATAAAAAGGAAATGCATAGAGAGGGAGGGAGCAAAGAGGATGGGAGGGAGGGAGGGAAGTATAATTACTGTGTAAAGGAGGGGAGAAGAAGTAGAAACAGAGAGACAGGGGAGCAAGAGC
>JAZGTK010005582.1:0-22139 GCA_036877625.1 Ambastaia sidthimunki
AAGCCTCATGTGGAGTCAGTCTGGATAGTTTATTTCCTCTCATGTGGTCTTCAGAAGGGAGTTTTTGGTGTGTTGACAGAAGGGCTGTTGTGCTGCTGTGTAATCCATTCGTTCCTCTCCTTGTTTTTCTTTGTCTTTGTTTTTGGCTTTCTGCCTCTCAGTTTGTCTCAGTTTTGCTTTATCTCTCACTGCCTTCATTATGGATGGAGGATAACAGGGAGCAGTGTACAATAAAGATAATGTATAAAATAAAGAGGCCCTGCTGGGTCAGGGGCAGAGGGTCCTGCTAGACTTCAGAGGCAAAATTTCAGAGGCATTGTGGTGCTTTGATTATTTTGCTGGTGTGCAAGCAAACAGAGTCTACAACAGTGCTTTACAACACTTCCTCAGGTGTAAATGGTGCGGTGGTTAATAGTCTGGGCTGGCTTGGGTCACCCAAAGATTGGAGGTTCCAACCCCCCAACCATTGTGTCCTTGAACAAGGCACTTTCAATTCATCCTTCATCATATAATGAGAATTCTGCATGCAATTCCATATTAATAATGGTATAAAACTTGGTGTAAATGCCACTGCCTTGTTTGTGCTATTTATATAATTTGTGTGACTTGTTGAGAAGAAGAGAGGTGTCAGGCGGACAATAAAACAGGTGAAAAATACTCACAGCCATTCAGTCTCCCTAGAATTGCATCTTCAGAAAATGTAACAAGAAAAACTAATTTAGTAGGATTAGCATAGCTTTGTGACCTGAGATGACCCGTTCTTGGGGACACTGTTTTAAAGAGTGGATCAGATACTCAACATATGTCTGTATGTCAAATACACTTGCTTGTAACTTGTAGTATTTGCTAAGCTACAGTATACTGAGAAACGGTGTTTTAATGGTTTGTTGTTAAACTCTCTGGCCCTGGGCACTGAAAGACTTAAATAGAAGTAGGCGAGACTGATAAAGCTGCTCTTTTAGAAGAAGCTAAAATCAAAAGACAGTCGGACCTTGACTTAGTCCTTGTGTGAAAGTGCTGACAGTGGAGAGGACTTCAGATGAGGGGGGTTTCAGTTTCTCATCATCATCAGAAAGCAGAGAGACCCAGAGGGATTCTGGCACTGATGAGAGTGTTTTATCCTGATGCCGTTTGGCATTCAGTAGAGGTTACCATACTGGTCAACAGGGATTTGGGAGTAATCTGCCCATGAACCAGCCCCACTGTACTTGAGAGCTCACAACTCAAATTACAACAGAACTGTTTGCTTTAACCTTTCTCTAAAAGCTGCAACTATTAACACAGGATGAGGGGTTGTGTTTTTATAAAGCTTGGGTCAAGAGTCCCTCCCCAGAGGTTTGTGGTTCATTCCTGTAGCTCAATTTGCACTAGTAATGCCAAGGTCATCGGTTCAGTTCCCAAGAAACAGGCGTACTGATAAATATCTGTAATGTCGGTTTGGATGAAAGCGTCTTTCAAATGGACAAATGAAAATGTAGTTATTAACGGATAAAGACATGTATATACTTAAATATAAATCCTTTATTATGTGTGTACAGGGGCTGCACAGAGGAGTTCGAGATGAAGATGATGGAGCAAAAAGGAGAAGCGGAGCCGGTAGCCCCAGGGTATCGCAGCGGGCAGAGAACTCCTGTATGGCGCTGGGACAGCCCCCCGGGTACACACAGCTCCGCCCAGCGATGGACACCCAGTGGAGCCCCACCTGCGGTCCCCAGCCGTACACACAAAGCACTGGTCCCCATTCCATACAGAGAACCCCAACATATCCCAGCTAAACGGTGAGAGATTTCCGTACAATGTTAAAATCTCAAGAGCTATTAGGCAAAAACTTTGGATTCAGTCTTCTCGCTTGTTTTTCTTCTCACAAGCTATTTCCGTCTCCACCCACAGACCTGTCAGTTACCCAGAGAACCAGTACAGTGTTTCTCCAGTTGGAGCGGACAGAGGGATGCCGTACAGAAACCCTTCAGCTAGTTTCTCCAGTACAGGCTCTGGCTTCAGTTCCACCGCACTGGGGGTGCCAGGATTCAGTGGACCCTTTGTCCGCTATAAACCCTCTCCAGACAGGTCAGAACTGATCACGTTCTTCTGTAGAAAATGGCATCAGCGCATGTTTTTTTCTCTGGCTGACCTGTTACATTCCAGTTTCTTATATTGAGTCCAAGCAGAATATGATGCAACCAATTTGTAAGAGATTTGCAAACAACTATTTATAAGCCATTTACTAAAATCTTAGGCTGACAGTAGAGGTAAAACAATTATGTTTTAGCACTTTGTTGATCTATTATTTTAGGGGATAAAATTAAGGGATGTTGATCAATGATGCAGGTCAGTCACTGGTCTATTATAGACCATTAAACTATTTGAAATTTTAACAATATTGGTTAATTTTATATTGGCAACAAACCTGAATTGAATATCATTGAAAGTAAAAATGAACATCTCCAGTTACTGTTTAACTGTTTAGAGGGTTTGCCTGACATTGAGGCATGTGTCCTCTAACACCACCCTCCATAGTGTGAACCCCCAAACACACACAGACCTGTRTTTCTGTATTTGTGTATGATTGTATGTATAAAGCATAGGTTAAAACATGTACAGGCCCATGGCTCTGTGTTTGTGCGCTTGCTGGTTGGCTGCCCAGATTAACCAGAGAAACTAGTTGTGTGAGTTGTGTCTGTTTGAATGATTATGTGATGTGTGAATTAAACAATAATACATATGGCTTAGGCCCACTGCTTTTTATAACACTTCATAGTCACATGCATTCATATTTAATGTAATTGAGAAAAGTGGGTCATCGATTAGCATATCCTGTTTTTGTGCA
The DNA here is from genome assembly GCA_036877625.1 of Ambastaia sidthimunki. Classification (NCBI taxonomy): domain Eukaryota; kingdom Metazoa; phylum Chordata; class Actinopteri; order Cypriniformes; family Botiidae; genus Ambastaia; species Ambastaia sidthimunki. The sequence continues at coordinate 2,828 of JAZGTK010005582.1, forward strand.
GTAATTAGGGCTCGTCCCTTCCAAACACCATCTGACAAACTCCTTAAATATTTTATAGAGCTCAAAGAGAGTTTTAACAGGATAATTATTCAGATGCTTGTGTTTTGGGACATATTTAGGGATGACTGCAGTTAAGCTCCATTAGTGTGTTATAAGGTACCATTAGTGTGTTAGCATTTCACACTAGCTGTGTTTATGCTGGGGATTCAGCAAGATGTGCTAATGAGTGCTATTAATAGTTCCATCAGATCGGGCTGTACATCACTGCTTAAACCCCCAGGCTGACAAGTGACAGCACACTTGGGTTGCGACAAACTTAAGGGTTCAGTGTGATGCGAACTGATTTTGGTATGAAGCACTTACTAAAGCCACCACTGACCCTGTTTACCTTCTTAATACATGCTCCTATTGTGAACAATTGATTGGTCTAAGTTAGTGATTGTCTTGATAGTATTTTAATGAACTCTGTGACTTGCTCCACCTCTAAAACAGCTTTACTTTTTAGCTGATATCATCAAGTCCTTTTGTATTTTAGCCACTCCCTTCCAACCAATTATCACAGGGAGACCTGTTATATTATCCAATCAGTTCCTAGTGGGCAAAAAAGTTCATTCTGCTGTTCCTATTGAACATGCTGTTCTCTTGGAAATGCATCACAAACATGGGTTGCAAAGAGGGTTTCATGTTTACTGTAAGGGTTTTTGTAAGCATTTTCAGCTGTTTTGATTTATAGCCAGTGTTATTAGCTGGTTTTCTGATTGGCTAATACGTTACTGGTTGCTTTTTTCCCACTGTTTGCAAAGCCTAGGGCTGCCACAGAGACAGGTTTGATTTCTCACCTGGACACCTGTTTCAATGATATCAGTCAGGCAGTAAAACAGTTCACACTGAGTATTACAAATACATTCAACTATAACATCTTAGTAGTTTAACACTTTTGTCTGGCTCTGGGTTTTTAGTTGTTTGCTGATGTCACAAGCTGAAGTCTACATTGAAATGTTTTCTGTTTATTTATAGTGACTTGCTTTGTGCGAGTTTGTTGTTCTGTTTTTTAAAGTGTTGATGTGTTTAATACTGATATATGAATGATATGTAGGTTTGGGTCAGTCCAGCGGCCTCTGCAGCAGTTTGACCCACATGTTACTGTTGATGTGTCGAGTGGCGAATCATCTTCAGGCTTCACCAGCCAAGAGAGCACGATGGAACGCAACAAGTCAGGTAAACAAACACAAAATAAACACAAAGCTTTTGTGGAAAACCACAAGGAGTCTTTAGGTCCTTAAATGTTGTACATGGCTTTGTGTACCAGCTCACAACTTTGTAAATGCTGCCCTCTACTGGTTAAACACTGAAGCACACAACACTCATGTCTCTTTGTGTCTGTGTTGGACAGAGCCCATGTGGCATGTGGCCGCCTCATCGCGTAGTGTGTCAGTGGGTTCAGCTCAGAGAAGACCAACACGACAAGATGTTGTTCCAGGGAGAGACTCTCCAAACCGCCACTCTAAGGTGAGAAGCCATTATAGTGTGTGTGTGTATGTGTGTGTGTATGTGTGTGTGTATGTGTGTGTGGTAAACAAATGTAGGAATAGATTTTGGTTAACAAAGTTAAAATTGAATGTGTTAATATGTAGTAATATATGTATATTAATATGCATGCATGTACATATAGTAAATACATAGTAAAATCTATGTTTGTCCTTTTTTAGGGTGAGACACACTACTCCAGTCACTCCAGCAGTAACACTCTCTCCAGCAATGCCTCCAGCAGTCACAGCGATGAGCGCTGGTTTGACGGGGTGGGAGGTGGGCTTTCAGGTACCCTGAGTGACCCTGAGCACCCTGATCCCGACCTCACCGGCAAAGGAGGTTCCAGTGACAGCGGCATTGATGCGGCTCTCTACACGCCCAGTTCCAACACTAAAGGAGCCAAACCCAGCCGCAGTCATGCAGGAACTCCCCATAAACCCCTGCACAGCTCTGCAACATACAGCGGCCTGCAGGAGCTGGCCGGAGCGGGAGGGAGGGCCGCAGCAGAGGGTCGTCGTAGGGAGTCATCACCCGTCATTCCCGGATCGGCCAATCAAAGCAAGAGCTATCACACGCGCACGTTTCCCCCTCCGGGATCAGCCAATACAGACAATTTCAAACCAAGGTATGGAGGTCTTTATTTTCTTTCATTCTTTATTATGCAATATCGGACCAAAACAAACTTCACTCATTTTAAAAGAATAACCCACAATTAATGTATTTAATAATACGTTTTAAATTTGTTTGCTATGTCATACTTGTATACATAATGTGTTAGACTTATTTTGCAGTGTATACCATTTTTGTTGTATAATCTTGTGAACCGCCAGCACATATTTGGGGATGTATTAAATTGCCTGTATTTGTGCGTGTGGGTTTAGGGCCTGCTTCACCCCTCAAGGGTACAAGACCCCTGCAGTGGCTGATAAACCCCGAACTTTCAGAGCTTTGACAGCCACACCCACATCAGGCTTCACCCAGTTGTCAAGCTCCGCCCCCAAGTCATTTAGTAATAAAAGCAAGCAGAGTTTAAGGCAGCAGGAGGAGAACATTACATCATCCAGCACCACGACCAATGAAAGCAGCAAGTAAGTAAGCAGCAAGTGTTTGTGTGTTGTGACTGAACTAAAAAATGTCATTGCCACATGTTAGTTCTTAACGAGTGTGTGTGCTTCAAGGCAAGTGGACATGAACAGTAAAAACGTGTTTGGACAGCCTCGATTACGTGCCTCTCTGAGGGACCTGCGCTCACCACGCAGAGCTCACAAGAGCACTATTGAGGACGACTTGAAAAAACTCATCATCATGGACAACCCTGTAGAGACACCCTCACAAGAAGAAGTGAGTACATACGGAAATACTGCAAACACACTGCATGTATATTTTTCAAGGGCAGTCAGTCAAATTTAGTTGAAACTCATTTGCGCTTTTGTTGCCGTTAACTCCACAGTCTCCTCATCGGACTCTGCAACGCACGTTCTCGGATGAGAGTCTGTGTAGTGGTCGGAGAGATGCTAGTTATGCAAGCACACCCCTTTTTGAAGGACAAGCCCCGCCCAGTGACCTTCTCTTCACCTGCACGCTGCCTACTCGCCGCCATGGCAACAACGCCAACCACGGAGCCCTCATGCCCAGTAAGAAAGGTGGGTGTTATTTGCTAGACATTGGCATTTTCTTATCTGTAGAGACGTCTGCCTGAATTAAATTGTCTTTCCTCCAGTACCGTTGTCAGCATCAGAGCTGTCACTAACTGAGACAAGGGATAAGGTCCCGCCCCTCAGAAGAGTTGACCCTGGACTTATGCCTCTTCCTGACACTGCCTGTGGTTTGGAGTGGTCCAGCCTCGTCAATGCAGCCAAGGCTTATGAAGGTACGAGTCTGTGTTCTGGAACTAAACTGCCCAATTGCTGGTTGGTATAATCAATGACAGACAAGGGCTGATGCGAGACATTTTTGGGAAACCTGTTTGAAATATTTATTGGGAGACACATGGTCCAACTTTTAAGTTTGTTTTGTGTTTGTTCTGTACAGTGCAAAGAGCCGTTTCTTTATTCTCGTTGTCCGAGTCTCACGCGGGGGGCAATGAGCTGAGACCCGTCATCAGCCCTGTGCATTTCCACACACCGCAGACCCCCCGCACAACCCCGACTTTTAACAAGTATGACCAACACACTATCAAGTATACTTATATATGTTTATACACGCTCTTTTGTTTTCTCTGACACTGTATCTCATTGTGTTACAGTGAAGAAGCTGCTAATGACCTGCCTGGTCGTCTGTACCATTTAGAAGTCATGCTGAAACAGCTGAACACTGATTTAGAAAAAGTGAGTTACAGTTGAGGAATCTGACCAATTGTACGGCAGGTTCATTCTGACCAATAGAAATGTGCTGTTCTTTTATGGAATATGTGCTGTTCCTTTATAGAATAGAAGTTTACATGAAATATTTTGAGGAAGCTGACATATCCTTGCATGCTATACTCCATTTAACATTTTAACAACATTTTGTTAAGTCTTTAATCATTATTATTTAATTTTAATGACCTCATATTAACATTGGTAGGCTAAATGGAAAGCTAAATAGTATATTTGTATTTTTAAATTGTCTAAAATAATTTAAAAAAAATTCGTGCTGAAGAAACGTGAATTTAAAATTTAGACTTGATATTATGTGTTTCTATAAAGCTTAACCTATGATCCAAAACAGTCCAAGGACATGTTATGCTACCTTTCAGTTACTAGGTGTCTGAAGATGACATTTTGACGATAATAACAGTCCTTTCTCTCTTGTCTAGGAAAAACAGGACAAACAAGCATTGTTGGCAGAAATGGCTAATCTGAGGCAGAATAACCAGCGTCTGCAGGAGGAATCTCTCTCAGCCAGTGAACAGCTCCGGAAGTTTAGCAAACTCTTATCCTCTACCATGCCTGAGAGGAAGTGACCTCATCTCCCTTTTCCTTTATGAATGGAGTGTTAAAAGAGAAGATAGGAAAGATCCTCGCATACCTGTACGTTGCCTAATTTGGTGCATTCTGTGCCATCCGCTGTCCGAGTTCAGTTTTTTTATCACCCAGAACATCCACTGTCCTGTTGCACCTCATCTAAGGCAGACGTCCACTGATGAGCAGAGAAAGATCTGCCTCTCTCTCATCTGATATCACACATAACTGTGAGCTTTATCAAAGTGTGAAGGAGGGAGTTAGAGACCAGAAAGAAACTGACTTGAATGCGGCTCTGCCTGTCGACTTGAGACTTTAAAGCTTTAACTCAAAGCTGGTACAGAAATGCAAATTTCTATTAAAAAAACATGCTTAAAGAGTCCAACCTTGAAAGAGCAAGTTCCTCATTAAAATAGCACTCTGATCGAATTCCTTTCAGAACTATTTTCACATTGTAGATTTATTTTTGTAATCAACGAGTCGAGACAACACTTAACTTGAGCCAAGCTTGATACACTAAGAATCAAAGAGGCCTATTTACCGCACAGTCAGCTCAATAGCCAAAAACACAACATTCATCAAACAACAAACAAACAGAAACATTACATTGAGCCATGTGAGAGATCCTGCGTTAAAACTACATTTCCCATCATGCAACATTGGAGCATGTTTTGTAAACATGGTACTGTAATTTTGAGTAGAGGTACAATGCTGTGTGATTGACTCACAAGTAATACGCATCACTGTAGGTATAAGTTATAAATCACACACATGTGCAGGTACATTAAACATTAAGAATAAACAATATGGTAATTTCATATTTTTACACATTAAAGTGTTTAAAACACTTTAAAAACGGTTGTTCAAACCTTTCTAGAAAAAATAGCCTCATCTTAGTTGATTTCTAATAAGCATCAACCATTGATGCAGACTTCTTGGCATTTTCCTTTTTCCATTTTTTTTCCAACTTTAAATCCCATTGGGATTATAGTGACTGAAGCTCCTCTGCAATAATGGCTCTGTAGATCTCCACCAATCTCTAGTTATCAGTGAACTGTTTAGGGGCAAAAAATGTGATGGAGAATCACTAACACTATCAAACCTTGTAATAGAAAAGACATGATCAGTGATAGCCACTGCTACTAAAACTGTGACATTACACCCAAGTCTTTGGTCATTTCTCTGTGCATGGACGTCGGGCAGTTGTTAAGTGACAGTGTCATGTGACAGGAAGTGCCATTTTCTCTGTATATGTACCGTTTTGGCATAGCACTGTGTGTAAACTTGGGCTGTTCTGTCAAATTTAGACACTGTATATCTATATGCAAAGCCGACATTAAGAAACTTCTAGTTAGCTGTGTTCCATACAGACTCTATTTTTCTATTTGTATTGTTTTTAGTTCAGGTTTATCAGGTCAAACGACTGTTGGCAATAGACGGCTGTTTTCAATGTCTAGACAGATCATTGTGTTTACATAAGACCTCTTTATCCTTTAGACTGTAAATGTGCTCTGTAAAATCTTAAGAGCCCTCCGTTTCCTCCGATTTTTAATGAGTCTTGGGTGACTGGATTAGGCTGGGTCTAATGTGGTTTGTCATGTACCCCATGCTATTATGTACATGTCTGCCTTAAGAGTGGTCAGGGAGTCCAACTTTGACCAATGATGTGTTGTAATTTATGAATCAGCTCAATCCATCCCTTTAACATGATCCAACTGGAAGACATCTCCTCTCTCAGGATCCATAAGCTGCCCTCTTGGTGACCTGACTTATTTCTATTTATTCAGTCGAAGCAACCGCATTGCTACAGTCAGCTAACATTATTGTATTAGTCGTTGCTGTCATCATAGCTAAATGAAAATTAACCATATACATGCCAATGAAAGTTCTTAGCGTAGTAAAACACAAAGATTCGCAGTTTTGGTTTTTATGAGGTAAGTGTGAGATGTTACAAATAAAAACAACATTATTCATTGCAGAATTCTTTAGTGCTCTTTAGTGGTGTAATTGTACATATGGTGATTTTTATAAAGCTTCGAACTGCTAGTAGCTAACATTAAATTACTTGTATCATCTCCTCACCATAAAATATAAGAGAAACACTTTTAAATACAAAAAAAATCTATATACATCTTGGTCACCCATGACACTGCCTATCCTATTGTTATGATAAGCTCTTTTGTTCCCCTATTTTAGATAATTTTGACTGTTAAAGTTTTTTTAATTATCTCATTGCTGTGACTAAGAATTTGACCCACATTTCTTAATAAAGTGGGAGGTTCTTTGGACTCTTGGTGTCACTCAGTTGTGGTTACTGGGTGTTGTATCTACACCATGGATTGTCATGAGTTTATGTATGTTTTGTGGTTAGGTGGAGGTGTTCTAATTTTGTTCTTTTTACTTTAAAAAGATAAATGAGTAATATACTTGTGAAACCATCTTTGTGCATCTGTGTTGCACATTCAGAAATCATAACATTATATAGTCCAGCTGTTATATTTGAAGGTTTATTTTTGTGTAATATTTCAACTATTTATTTTAATTTGTTCTCTCCTTTTTTAACTACATAAAGACAAATTCAAGGTGAATTTGCAAGATTACAGATTTGGTAACATTATTGGAGGGTACTGAGTTAATATTTTTTAGTTGCTTCTTTATATTTTGTTTGATTCATGATCTTTTGTACAAAGCTGATTTTATTGTCCTTTAACTTTATTTGAAGTTTTTTTTTTGTCTCTGTTTTCTGAGCTTTATGCATGAGACAGTGGCTCCAATGCCTTCACTAATATTGATAGCTGATAAATCTTTCAGTTTAATTTAGGGATGTTGTATCAATGAGTGTACATTTAATAAGTGTAAATTATGTTTTCATTATTTTATACAAAATATTAAAAGATTTCATAATGATATGACTCTTGTACCTACTCTTGTTTGTGTGGACATTTTTAATAATATTTTATGCTAGACTGGGAAAAACTATATATATATATATATACACAAAGAAAATAGCGCATATTGTCCTTAGAACGGTGTAATTACGTCATGCACCAGCATGGGTTAAACCTTAACTAACAATAATATTTGATCTAACAACTAAAAAGTTTTAACAAGGGTCAGAAAAAAGGTATAAAATAAAAAATAAGCACAGAAGAAAAAATATGTATATAAAACGAAAAAGTAATCAGTAACGGCAACATTTTCATAATTCCAATGCAGGCGGATTTGGATGCCTGTCTCTTTAAGATGACGTTAAGGTCAGTGATATCATGGCGGAAGTGCAGCCAAGACAAAGACAGGCTACCGCGGACTGCACACATATAAAATGACTAAAGAAAGAAAACTAAGAAAAAGTTTGTCTGGTGTTAGTTACATACTTGTGGTTCACAAACTACTGCTTTGCAAGAATATCAAACATCTTGCGACTTCAGATCCAGAAACAATGATTGGATTAAATGTGCTGATGTAGGTGTTTGTATAGGTGTATAGTCGCAGAAGTCCTTATTATATATGATCATATTTTTCCTGTTTATATCATATTATATATGATCAGATGCATTGCCAAATTGCAGCACTAACATAAGAGTGCAAAGCTTAACGTATTTTTAGCTTTTGTAAGTGCAGTACTATTACAGAAGCCTTTATCAATATTCTTAAGTTAATTTGCAATGTAAAATCTATCAACAAATATTTGTGTCTATCAACAAATATTTGTGACTACTAGAAACGGATTCTAGTAGTGCTACTACTGTGCTTGTTTACGAAGCTTTTTAAGACGTGAGCTGACACCCCTCATGCATTATCAGAATTTCTTTATATCGCTATTGCTGTCGTAAAAGTGTCTCGTTGTGTATCGCTCTGAAATGTTATGCAGAGCTGAGTTTAATAAAGCCCCAGCGCGCGCCGCACGGTAACAAACGGTACCGGACAAAGTTGGCCGTGTAAAGCACTGACGTGTCCTTGGGTGCCGAAACTGGAGGGACGCGTCTGCCGCGGAGCCTCCCAGCGTTTAAAACTGGTTGTCGGGAGTCAACGCTTCCAAATATCAGCATAAACATGTCGAGAAAGAGCCGAGGGTCCAAAGCGTTGCACGCGAACAACGGCCGCGCGCTGGCCCCGTGCGATCCGACGCGAGCGGCGCGGATGCGCGGGCTGCTGCTGTGCCTCTGCGGTGTGCTGTCGCTGTCTGTGATCCTCGGGCTGTACCTGTCTGCAGAGCCCACCAGCGACCACCAGCATCAGGCTGCAAATCCCATGAAAGACAGGGTGAGATGATGTTGAGTTACTTTACATCAATGCGTTTTAAACGCTCATATGTCTAATAAAGGTTATGATAACGCTCATAAAAAGTCTATAAACTGTGTTGAACGCAAAAGGTAATAATAGGCAGAATGTTTAAGCTGATATTTTCCATGCAATGAAAGTGGGTGCTGTCTTATTGTTTGCAGATTTCTCATAAGCCAAGTAAGTACTCAGTGGCACAGGTTAAGAAGCTGGCAGCTCAGGTGAATAGGGACCGGCTTTGGGAGACTCATCTGCGGCCTCTGCTGATTGAGCGAGTTCCTGGAACTGCAGGCAGTCAGATCATTCGTCAGGTGATGTTCCTATTAAATAAATACATTTCATAATACGTGCCTTTAAACACAGTTCGGTAAACAGTGGATTGACACTTTTGGGTTTGGTAAACCTCACATAGAAGTTATTTTAGGTGTTGTGGTGTATAACTTTCATGGTTTGGGCTTTGGGTATGTTCTGCTTAAAATTACACTTATTTACATATAATTACACCTCCAAATACAGCATATCTTGTCCCAGCTGGGTTCACTTTCTGCTGGATGGACACTAGAAGAGAATTCCTTCGTTTCACCCACTCCGAAGGGTGACGTGACCTTCACCAATGTGCTGGCAGTACTGGATCCCTCAGCTCCTCGTAGGCTGCTTCTAGCGTGCCATCATGACTCGAAAATCCTACCTCCAGACCCTAAAAACCCCAAGCGGGTGTTTGTGGGTGCAAGTGATTCAGCTGTACCCTGTGCTATGATCTTGGAGCTGGTAGCTGCTTTGGACACACAGCTTAAAGCCCTTAAACAGCAGGTAAGTCATATGGTTGCCATTTGAAAACAATCCCTGTTAAGTCTTTTCTTACTGCTAGAAGTTTCTAAGTCGTTAATAATAAATAATTTTGTATTATCTTTAAGATGATTTATCTTTTGAGATGATTTACTGTTATACATACTATACAATATAATCATACTAATGATTATTAATTAATAAATCAAACCCTATGACAATAGCTGGTGTCTAGTCAGATTACAATAGAGGAAAATATATTTTTATCCATTGTGAGGTTTAACTGCTGCATCAGAGAGCAGATTTTGCTGAATCAAGCATAAAGTGTGTGTGTGCCATTATCAACCCCTCTCTTTCACTCTCTCTCTTTCACTCCCTCTCCTGCTATTTCTCTCCCTGTCCTTCTGTCTCGTCCTCTCTCTCTGTCTTTTTCTCTTTCTGTAGAGGTCTGCAGTGACATTGCAGCTAGTGTTTTTTGATGGAGAAGAGGCATTTGAGGAATGGACAGACACAGACTCTCTCTACGGTTCTCGTCACCTGGCTGAACTCATGGACCGCACCCCTCACCCTCCTGGATCCACGAAAACTACTCTCCTTCAGGCTGTGGTGAGGTTGTGTGTGCTAAGATGAGCTTATCCGTTTGTCCTGTTTACATTCATACATTTGGCAGGCACTTTTATCCAAGTTGAGTTCCAGGAACAAATTTTATCTTCATCAGGACATTTCCTTCATTTTTCTTCCAGGATCTATTAGTCTTATTGGACCTGCTTGGTGGCCCAGAGCCATTGATCGTCAATCACTTTGACAACACAGCTAGATGGTTTGACCGACTGGTTGCTGCAGGTACAAGCAGAAGAGCCCATATTTAGTCGCTGTCTGCAAAACAGTGACCTCTACAGTCAGCATCTCATCCTTGTTTATCTTTTTTTAGAGAAGAGACTTCACAAACAGGGCTTGCTGAAATCTCACCCAATGGAACAAAGTTACTTCAGGAAAGATTTTTATCTTGGTCCAGTGCAGGATGACCACATCCCATTTCTGAACAGGGGTCAGTAACCACACACACTCCTGCCATCCAACCAGTGTTGCATTATTTGATTATATAACAATAACTGTACTCTCAGCATTTAGTAATTTATTTATTTACTAAAGTGCCACACCAGTCGCCAATGTTAAGTTCTACATTTCGTCCTTGCCTGACTCAATATGATCCTGTTTTTTGTTTTTTAAACTACTGCAAAAATTTTTGGTTGGGTAGTTTGTCGTTTCACGTTACATAGTCCTGTTACACTCACACTAAAATGTTATTTCACACAGTCGTCTATCAGACAGTAAATCTGGTCTGATTGTTTTGTGCAGCTGTTACTTGTCACATCATAGCTAGTTAGAACGATCAGTTTAAAAATATTAGTTTGACTGATCTGCAGACATTATATCAGGTGTCAATGTAAACCTGATTCTCTTGGTCACCAGGTGTACCTGTTCTGCATTTGATCCCTACACCATTTCCACTGTTCTGGCACACATTGGACGATGCAGAGGAGAAGATGCACAGACCCACGGTGGAGAATCTTACTAGAATTCTGGCCATCTTTATAGCCGAGTACCTCAGCCTCTAAACACTCTACAATCATCCTACAGAAAACCTTTACTCACATGACCACGACTCCCACAGTCACATGATCAGAACACAGTAAATGTGTGTGTGATCGTAGAAGCTGATAATAATGAGCCATAAATCAGAATGAAATCAGAATGCTGTGTGTTTATTTGGGGTAGTTGCTTATCTGCTGAAAAGAGCCATAAGTCATAATAGGGCAAACCTTCATGTTATGGCAGCTGTGTAATAAGCCCTAATAATATCATAATTCCTAAAGAGGATGTTGGATTAGTTATTGTTACACAAGACTGTTTTATCAAAGACCATGTTTTCTTTTCTTCGATACTGTAATAACTCAGACTTGAAGCTCTAAAGCGGAACCCACAGTTCCAGTTTAATGACTGTTTTCTTGTAGCTGATGGATTATCCTTTTCACAGTATGTGCTAGTTAAAAGTGACTACATTTTAAACACTGTACTGTGGCACAGTATCCTAATACAGCATCTAATACTAACAGTAATTTTCATGTGTCTTGGAACACTGTGTGTTCTGGGAAATCAGGAAGTGCACTTTAAAATAACAAGATCAAATAAAGAAACTGGATTTAGGTCAAATGTGTGAATAGCGTTTCATGTTGTGATTTAGGAGCAATAGATATCTAATGTTTTTACATTCATTAGTTATTCTGATGTTACCATTATGAAACTGGCTTTGTAATAAACTGATAAACCTGATGAAGTCTTTTGGTTTAATTGCCACATTGATTGACAATTTCAATATACAATATAAATGAATGTGAAATGAATTTAACCCAACACAAAACAGAAACATGGTGTGAATGTGTTCTCAAACCTTTTTATTGAAACTGGATTTGCTGTTAAACATTTAAGGAAATGTGCATGGAAATGCACTTCATAAAATCAGTTAATCAACATACACTGTCACAATTCTATGACCTTTTTTAATAGAGCAGACAGTAGCAGGAAAAAGTGGAGTTAGATTGGCTGGATTCAGTCGTGCTCCATGCATACAAATACACAAACACACAATGCGTGCACTACCTACCAGTCTGTCTTTAAAAGCGTTTGAAACTTTTATTTTCATTAAAAATAAGCCTGTCTTGCTACATTTACGTAAAATGCATTGATTTCCTTGAAACTCTGTCTTGGAGAAGAAACTTTGTTTTGTATGACAACATCAGCAGTGAAATATTAAACTTTACTGAATTTGTTGGATAGGTGCTGTTTGCTATTAACACCGTTGTAAACTTTACTGTAAACATCCCCTTTAATCTGTATTTTATTAATCCTAGTATTGTGTTGGACCCAGGTGCCGGAGAGGGGGCGGGTGTGCAGACAGTTGCTGGGAGCAAGAGTAGAGTGTGCTGGGGCTTCCTGGTGGAGAAAGTTCTTCATCAGAGCTCAGGAATGTTGCTGTTGATGTTCTGTTGAAACAAGAGAATAGCAAACATGAGTGTGCTGATGAGATACATGAGACAATAAGACAATGACCTGAATATGTCACATTCAGATCAAATAGGAATATGACAATACAGCACTGAGGTTGAAGATCTGAATTTGTCACTGTTTCTAACTCATGCAGCAGAGGGCAGCATGGAGCCAAAGAAGACAACAGAGCTCTTCACCCTTTTAACGTGTCTGGAAGGGTTTACTGTATATCCTTTCCAAGGCAAATCTTTGTAGGGCTTAGAAGAGTAAAAGTTTTGTAGTGGTTCTTCCCTCAAGCATATCAAGTCACGGAAATGTTTCTCCTACAAAACTTGTGTTCTTGTAGCTTAACTGGTAGAGTATTGCGTTAGCAGTGCAAAGGTTGTGGGTTCGATCCCAGGGAACACAAGTACTGATAAAAATATATACCTTGAATTCACTGTAAGTCAAAGCGTCTGCCAAATGAATAAATGTAAGTGTAATGTAAATGTTCTACCCTTGCCGGCTAGTTGCAGCTCTGTCCCTCTGACGGCGGTTCTTGAACCAGTTGCTGACTTGTGTAGCAGTGAGACCGGTGGCTGCAGCTAGTTCTCGTTTTTCTCGTGGTGAAGGATACGGCTTCCTGCAGTACCAGTCTCTCAACACGCTGCGAGACTTTTCCTGGGAGTAAACAAAACATTGCAACCGGATGTTTTGGAACATGAATCAAAGTTCCCAAGAAATCCTAGTGCTTCTATACCAAATGTGATCATTTAAAGCACAATGTTTAATAAAACATAAATCAATGAGTACAGATTCAAACACAATGAGCACTTACAAAGATTGGGTTGTGCTATGTACTGTAGCAAAAAAACTTTTATACCTTGAAGCAGTAGCTGGTTTCTTCTCCATCCCAGATTGTACGAGGTAGAGGGAACTTGCGACGGATACGGTACTTCCCCACAGCCCCAAGAGGGCGGCCCCGTTGCAGTTCAGCCTCCATGTAGTGTGCCCGGAGCCAGAGCTGCTGGAGGAGAGGGTGGCTGCGTGGAGAGAACACATTCCCCTCCAACAGGGCATACAGTTCTGCAAAACGGCAGTGGTGGAAGGCGACAGCAGCCCGCGCCCTCAGCACGCTCTCCTGGCTATGCGGCATCCCCAAATACATGGTGGAGAAAGTGGGAGGCAAAGAGCACAAAAACGAGGACAAGCGATCCATGCTTCCACTCTGGAGAAGAACCTCACAAACACATGCCACCTGCTCTGGAGAAAAGCCCATCGCCATGGTCAGACCAAGAACGTTTAAATGTTCAGCGAGAGATGAGGTCTGCAAAAGTTGTAAATAGTCCCAAGATACCAGAGTTTCTTTTACGAATCCAAGAAGCTTTATGGACATCAAAATAAAGTACCTTCTGATAAGCTGAGTGTGATGTAGAACCTCTCAGGTGAGGGAGATCTCACAATAGTCTGTATTGTTTGGGGATGTGTTAGCCAATAAGGGCAGCAGGTGAGTGCATCACCTTCTTTGTTTTAACAGCTTTTACCTTCTCTAGCCACAAAGACCCGCCCAGACAACTCAGTACATGCAGGTAACCGGAGAGCATAGGGGTTAAAAAAACACAGCAAAGCACCAATACACTGGCGCATGCCTCTCAACCCAAATGCTGTTTGTATTTGTATCAATTACCTAGGAAAACGTCAGGGGCAAAATAGAGCATATTTAAATATGAAGGCAATCTTATTTCTTAATCAAATCCTGGTGCCAGCATTTGTTAGGAGATTTGGTTGGTACTGATGTTCCACATATATAAATGTTGAAAGTCTATATACACGTATATGTAATAACATGCAGAAGCACATGTGGTTTTGCCTCTGAAGAAGTTTGATTATTTTTGTTATGCTATGTAGACTTAGTAACAGTGTATTAAAAAACCTGTAACTGCGAGCTCTTGTCAACAAAGAACAGTCAGACGGCATTATATAAGTTGTTTATTACATGTCACAATAAAATGTATATAAAAAATAATTATAAGAAATACAAAACACACCTCTATAAAAGAGATGTTTACAATAAAGATAAAAAAAACCTCCCTTTCCTACAAGACAATCAAAAAAGTCTTTGGTTTCACCAGCTGCATATTTTCGTGCGTATATAAGTGTCCAATGTCTAAAGTAAAAGTATTAGGAAATAAAAAATTGAACAGACCATAGAAAATGCTACAGACTAAAATAGCTGAGCATTAACAGTCATGGTTACATTCTGGAAAAGTAATAGCAAAACTCAGGCACAAACACACATTATCACCTGTACATACACTCACACGATCCCTTTCTTTCCAAAACATTTAAAACATTGTCCAGGTGCTTGAAAGGATTAAAACTTTGGCAAGTCAATGCTACAAGTACTATGAAATAAATGTGTAAATACAAACTCTATAATGACAAAACTAATGAAACAGAAACTGGTGAGAGATGCTACACAAAGCAAAAACGTCTGTATCACAAAACGGAGTGTAAACCTAAGCTAAAAAGAAAAGTAACAGCTTCAACGTCAGCGTAAAAGGACCCCAAAATGATTGATACATGCATTAAATACGATTAAAAATAAAGGTATATTTAAAGTTAGCATTAACACAGGGAAACTGCTCTGTGTACCATAGATGCCACAATCTCACAGGCTTAATATGCCATTATGGCACATAAACCTTAGATGTACAGTTGAATGGTCAGACTCTTAAATAATAGCACCAAATTTTATAAAGTAAATGCTTCATGGAAAAATGATTAAACGTGCAAAACAAACAGAGCTGTGCCCTACACCGGGCAAATCAGTCTGGCAGAGAAGAAAACCAGCGTTTTGGCATACGCACAATGTAACTGCTTGTGGTCACACAATAGTGTCTTCTGCATGAAAAAGGTGGTTTTGAATCACCTGGGTATATTTCCATTTGATTCTAACTAAGCGGAGAAAAGAAAGACAAAGAACGATCATTTTCTGTAGCTATATGTAAATTCTACTAGTAAAACTAGATATAAAAAGATAAACAAAAATTCACTGTATATGTACATTGTGGATTTGTAGTGTAGAAAATGGCTGTTTTCAACAGTAAACAAAAACAGACACGTCTTAGGGTTAATTAAATAACCCTCAGTTCAGTTATCACGTGGAACCATTGTTGCATAGAAAAATATTCAAACTATAGCAGTACTTAAGTTCCCTTCAAACAGAACAATTAAGCCTATTAGATTTATACATAATTCCTTAGTAATGAACTGGAATGCTTGGGAAACCTCAGTGGTTTGTCTATGAAAACCACGTTAACTACCTGCCATGCCAATATTAATTTATGGTCTGCCAAACACCATCATTCAGGTTCTACTTTGCATAAACTTTACATCTGGAATATACAATCACAAAAAGTATGAGTGCTTTTCTGAATGAATAAAAGTGTAACTTTCAAATCCATATGCAAACAAATCCCTAAAGGTAAGATCATTTTTGACGTGACGTTGTCAGATTTGTTGATGGAAGCAAATCTACAAAGGTTTTGCATCAAAAGTCAGCACCCTACAACTGTTACTTAAACCAAATCTAATGTTTAAAGAACCCATTTTAGAAAAAGCAGCTATTTTAGGCAATAATAAGGATTCAATGCATTCAACACAGGCACATCAGGTGTAGTTTTGTTTGTCATTTCCATTCAAATCTATCAGTTTATTAAGCAAACAAAAACATTCTAGCTGATCTCCCTTCTTTTGGTGCATCAATGTATCTTCATGCCCATTAAAAGAATAAATTCTGGAAGAAAAAGCTCCTTGTGTTGATGTATAATACTGAGGTTTTTATTGGAACCTTTTCTTCCCAAGTCAGTTCTGCAATCATCAGCAACTATCTCTGTTATGTTTCTAGAATGGAAAACCTAATTTTAATATAAACCTAATATAACTTTCTTCTTCTTCTTCTTATTTATGATTAAAGTATTGCTTAAAGTTGTTTAAACTATGAAACTGAGAAGTAACACAAAATATGTAAAGCACACAAGAAAAGGTCTCATATGTCATTCACTCCCAGATTAAACCAACCTGATTGCCTTTCACATATTAGTGCTATTTTACCACTTAGGTAGCCACACAGGCCTTTGTAACCTTCCTCTGCGTTTCATCACAGATAAAGCTAACATACAGACAAGACTTAGATAGAGAGATTTAACTAGAGGTGAATATCGGTTTTACATATGTCCTCTATGACAACAGACAACAGTGCCATTTTTCTCCACTGCAGTATTCTATATTTCTATATTGTCATGACCTTGCAGAATTGTGTTGAATTCAGAATGTGAAAGACACTGGTTATTTCAACAAAACTTAGGAAGTTCATTTTAACAACCTAGTTATCAGGTTGAATACTTTCACTGTCCTCAACCTATGCAAAGAAGAGTAGGAAAGTTCACAAACCTTTTAGGTTATCAATCATGGAACTCTTGTAGGTTGAGATTTAACACTAACTGCATATAGCAGGCTGTCAACACGACAGGTAATTACAAACCTAACTCATCATCCACAGGGACAGACTGCAGCTGCGTGAGAATTTTCGAATCCCCATCCATTTCCTCCTCCTCATCTAGCTGAGAATCTCTTTCGTCCTCGCCTGGTGAAGGAGTGCCCAACAGGAGAGACTCTCCACCCGGTAGGGCCAACAAAGCCGGGTCCTCTGGTAGATCCCCTTTCCCACGCATGTCAAATAATGTCAGGCCAGAAGAGGAGGACAGAGGCACAGGGCTCCAGACTTGCTGGGATAGGTGAGGGGCAGTTGCAACACCACTACTGATTGGACTCAGTGGGAGCATGCTATCAGGGCTGAGGGTCTGTTGGGATTGTAGGACGCCTGTAGGAGTGGGAGTACTAGAAGAGTCTGGAGTGTTAGGAGAAGCTCCTGGAGTGGGGTTGGCAATGGTCCCAGGCTCAGGGCTGCAGTAAAGTGTAGAGGAACCAATAAATCCCAAAGGAGATGATTGTAGGGAATTTGAGGTTTGAGTAGTGAGTAAATGTGCTTGTGGATTTTCAAGAGTAGGTACAGAGGAGGTTTGATCATTGGTGCTGGTGCTTGAGACTGAATTTTCTGGGACGGACTTGAGAGGCATACTGGCGAACTGGATGCCGGCTGGGATAGTAAGAATGAGTTTGCCATTCTGAACAGTTAAAATGGGGCTACTTCCTAGTGCACCTGCTAAGAGGATATTGCCTGGAGACAAAACCAGAATGAAGAAACAAGAATATATTAGTAAATAACATTTACTACATTTTACATGTTACATTTTTTCTATATGTTTGCTGGTGAAAATCTTACTATAAAGTGGCCTACCTGGAGAAGCAGATGGCAGTTGAATAACTCCAGAATTCAGAAGCTGAACACCTGGGATGTTACCAGTAGGGACACTTTGTGGAGGCCCTATTGGGCTAAGGCGTATTGGCCCCTGAGCGACACTCAATCCTGCTCCAGACCCAGATGTTAGAATCTGGAAAGCACCTCCAGGGGATGGGATGGAAAGAGATGGTGTTGCAGGAACCACCTGGGGGAAAGAGAGTGGTCCGGTGGGAGTTCCTGCAATGGACGATACAGGCATAAGTTGAGGCAGTGACAGGGGGACCAGCTGAGGCTGCCCTGTTTCTTTGGACTGGGAAACAGGCACAACTTGAGTTGGAGGGGAGATGGGAATGACTTGTGCCCCCATGGAAGTCTGTATCTGTGAAATGGTGGCTAAAGTAGAGTCATCTCCTAGCTGACTTTCAAGTCCTTGTTCAAGCTGGCCGTCAGCCATCTGGGGGAGGGATAAAGCAGTATTGGTGCTTAGTGTGTTGCAGCCATTTTGAGCAAGCCTGGGACCAATGTGCAAGGTTTGTGTCTGAAACTGAGAAATGGGATGTTGGGGTAGCTGTGAATTGACAGGGGAGACCGGTACAAGTTGGGGACAAGATGATATTGTGGCCCCAGATGGATGCTGCATAAGTTGGGACACTGGAATGCCTTGGATAGAGGGTACCACCTGGGGTAAGGACAGCACCTGAGGGCTGGAGATGGAGCTGCAGGAGTGTGACAGGGAGTTAGTCTTAGCTAATGCAACAATCTCTGGAGCCTGTGTGGGCTGTAGTGGCACCATGGGACTAGAGATGACTGAACTTGTGGAGTCAGCTGTTGATGCAGAAACACTACTTTGGGTCAAGACCACTGAAGGAAGAGACATGGGAGAGATGACAGAAGTGGAGAGGGTGGAAGTGGACATAGAGTTTGTTGGCTGGCTGGGTGACTGGGTGTTATCTGGCATCTTCAAAGTCTCTGAAAGACTGATGAAATCCATCGGAGAGATATTGCTGCTAGCTGTTTTTGCCTCTTCACTAAGAGAGAGGGCTATTGTGTTAGTTAGACTGGCTTGTGGATTTAGCACCACAGTGGGCAGGCTGCCTTGGGTCTCCATATCATTGGCATCACGTTCCTCTTTGACTATCTGAGCCCCGTTAAGTAGCAATGGTGTGTTTGCTGTAACTGGACTTAGAGTGACTGTGTGGCCATCGCTCAGTGTCAACCCATTAATGATGACCCCGGTTCCTGCACCTGGGAGTAAAGAGCTACCACTGAGCAGCAGTGGATGAGAACTTGTAAGAAATCCCCCTGTGCTGTTGAGAATAAGCTGACCACCAGTACTGCATGGAGCACCAGAGAGAGACAGAAGAGAAGCATTGGTATTGCC
>JAZGTK010005583.1:0-22136 GCA_036877625.1 Ambastaia sidthimunki
GAAGTGAAATGGTGTGGGATGATGTGGTGTGGTGTGAAGTGGTGTGATGTGGTGTGGGTTGGTGTAGGGTGAAGTGGTGTGGGGTGAAGTGGTGTGGGATGGTGTGATGTGGTACCTCAGTCTGGACCATCGCCGGTCGTTGTGTTCGCAGCATCTTGACTGTCTGGAAGATGTCGACTGCACCTTCATAACGCATGCGCTCCAAAACTATACTTAGAGTAATGAAGACTCCCGTCCTGCCAACCCCCGCACTGAGAGAGAGGCAAAAAGTGAGACAGAGAAAGAGAGAGTGTTTAAAACATAAAAAAGAGCTATGCATAAAAAATACATCCCATAATAAAGAATAACACTGTCTAGACTGGAAGCATCTGATGCAATTAATGTGTCATGAAATGTAACACAGACATTTACAAACATTTACAAGTATCATGAAAAACATTTACAAATATTATGAATTGATTACTAAGAATTTTATTCAAATTATATTCAAATAACTATATAAATCAATTTTAGTTTATATACCACGGAGCTACCGAATGCTTCATACTGATTGTTTGGTGAACGTGCTGGAGTTATTAGTTCTAGTTCCAGTGCATTATTTTAGTGTTAGTTCCAGTGCATTATTTTTCAAGTAGTAGTTCCAGTTCTGTGGACTGCATTCCACAGTTCTATATCCCTTCACCAAGTTAACTGATATAATGGAAAGGTTTTAGCCTTATACACAATACACATGAGCAGCCCATAATAACTCACAAAACAATAAACAGATTCAAATGGCCCTCTACCTTGTGTACACTGCAGTGCTCATTTAACATTTAAGAGCATTTTAGGAAAAAAAAAAAAGACAAATGTCTTGAAATGTCTTGTGGTGTGTTAACAGTGGTTTAAGAGAAATAATTGACTCCGGTTTGTTAAATTATTCGAAAAGTGTTGTGGAAAATTATTTTTCTAATAATAGCCCATCATCAATTATTCCGTACCGAACTATGTGTATAAGCAACAACAGTGAAGTCACATGATCAGCTGATGCATCAGTACAATTCAGGCACACATCAGTGTCTCTGGATTTTACTGATTGGAACTGAATCTCTCGTTCTGTCGAGAGATTCGAGAGAACGAACAGCCAGCAAACAAACCGCTCGCTTTCAGCTGCCATCTGTAGTGTATTCATGCTGTAATATTACAGTGTTTTGTATAGTGAGCATTTGGAAATTCACTCTGTTCAGTCTGTTTACCCTTGAGAATCGTGACACACCTGCAGTGGACCGTGATTGGTCCATCCTGTCCAAACTGCTCCTTAGTTTTGTGCACCTGCCCAATAAAATCAATGAAACCTTCCCCTGACTTTGGAACTCCTTGTTCTGGCCAATCAGTGAACTGGAATTGCCTGACAGTTCTTGACTGTCCATCCTGTAGGGAGAAGAAACACAAGATCTTCACAGTAATTGTGATGAGGAACAGACAGATTCCTCTGCTCTACTGTCTCAAGCTTCTCTGGGAATCAAACCCATGACCTCAGCATTGTCAGTGTCATTGTCTACTTTTGTTAATCACATCTGTGTGATTACACCGAAAACCTTGTAAAAATATCTGACTTTGGGGAGGGCAGTTCTGGCCTAATGCTTAGAGAGTCGGACATGAAACCTTAAGGTTGCAGGTTTGATTTCCATTGCCAGCAGAATATGACTGAGGTGCCCTTAAGCAAGGGACCTTCCCTCAGTTGCTCCCCAGGTGTCACAATGCTACCCTCTGCACCAGGTGTGTGTGTGTTCACTACTTACCGGTGATAAGTTAAATACAGAAAATACATTTTAGATATTGGTTACCATACCTGACATACACTTTACTTATAATTTTCTTTTGATCAGTGATGGTGATGTTACATCTTAGATCATGAGATCCACACCTTCATTTAACATCCACAGATACATTCAGCCTGATTTAAAGTTTAAGTTTAAAATAGCCATCTGCACTCACCCGGGCATCTGTCACTTTAAACTCTCTCAGGATGTACTGGGGCATGTTGTACTCTGCCATCGGATCCACCACAAAGTACTGATACCTCGCAGAACGCTCGGCTGGCCAATATTGATGACACTTCTCCTGAAGCACACACAGACACACAACAAAAAAAACACCAACAAGAATATAACATCACTGCAACTGTATATAACAATACAGAGAAAAAAAGTGTTTAAAAATGTCTTTAGATTAAATTTTAGTAATGTCTGTTTTTAGATAAACTAGTAAAGAATTATTCATAATTTACAAAAATAATAATTCTGGTATCATTGCAAAAACACTCATGTCATTCCAAACCAGTATGCATTTTTCCTACTGAGAAACACACAAAAGATATTATGAATAATAATATTTATATTATATTTTTCAAGTATCTTTTGTGTTCCACAGAAAAAAAAGTCATACAGGTTTAGTTTGTCTTCAGGGCTTTTCTGTAACTACTGTACACTACAGTACAGTAATATGGCTTTTCCTCTGACTCACTCGGCCCAGCTCACGCAGTTTGGTGAGCATCACCACAATAGTGGAGTTGTGTTCCCACAGCATTCTCCAGAAATCCTCAGTGGTCTCGGCTAATGGGCCCTGACTGCCGATATAAGCCTTCTGTTGCCTACAACACACAGAACATAATTACAGCTGATACATGGGTCCAAACATCAAACACATGGAGTCCATCCGAGCTGAGCAGCACACCTGTATCCATCAATGAAGCTTGCGTTGATGTAGTCAGAACCTTCCAGCCCTCTGATTGGCTGCAGACACACGCGGGTGGTTTCGTAGGGCATGATATTGACCAGACGGTTCTTGAACTTGTTGCAGGGAAGATTAGCACTCACAAACCTAGAGGTGTGAGCTTTTGTGTTGGCTAGACGCTAAGAGGACGACAGACAGAAAGAAAGTGAGAGAGATGCATCAGACAAACTAATTCTACTGATGATTATATAGCATGCAGAGCAGCAGAAATAACTGCACAGCCAGGGCCCAATTTAACAAAATAAAACACGGCTTTAGAAATAAAGACAGATGACAAGTGGCCAGAGACTTTATGATGAACTGAAACATGGAGTAAATCAGACTGTACAAACAGAACTTCGACTTATTTAACAAATCGTCTGCTGAAGACAACAGAACTCACCGTCAGAAGATTCTCACTGCAGATTTTCGCCATTTCATGACACACATGTGGCACATCAAGCTCATATTAAAATAATATGAAACTGATATTAAGGAGACGTGAACTGTATATATTACAGTTTGACCGGGAGACAGACTAATGTCATATTAGTATCTCATAACTTATGATAGTGGGAGTGACACAATAACCAATATAGAGATAAAGAACATATAAATATACTGTTTGTTAATAAACAAAATAAAAATACAATTTCTATATCCTTTAATAAATGTGGAAGGTACATTTCTGCAGATCTGAATCATCTAAAGAAGCACCAAACAGAAGCACTTAAGCACTAAAATCACTACAAACCTTGAACTCCAGCTCCATCCCGCTCACGTGCTCTCCAGCCTCCACCTGAGACAGCTTCTGCATGTAGGAATACAGGCTGCGAGCTGCCACCTCTGTGTTCCCGCAGGCCACGGCCTCCAGCAGAGCCTCGTGAATGAAGCCGTACTGATCTTCTGTCTGGACCATGTAGTTCCTCTGAGAGCGCATCAGCGTCACGTGACCGTACACGTCAACCGTCCGCTCGTGGCGGATTCGCTCCAGCATGGCGTCGATCACGATGAGGCAGCCAGTGCGGCCCACCCCAGCGCTGACGGACAGAGAGCAAGCCCGAGAGTGAGACAGAAAGTGATACCAAGATTGAGACAAGAAACAGAGAATGAAACAAAGCGAGACAGAGAGAGACTGAAAGACAGAAAGAGTGAGAGAGAGATACAGAGTGAGACAGAGAGGATGACCGAGCTTGAGATCAAAGCCACTCAGCTATTGGCTCCTGACCCAGACATGACAAATAGTAAAATACAACTAATCAAACATGTATACAGTTATCATACTCAAACAGGCTTATCAACTATTCAAACACAATGTCAGTCAACCCCTCGTCCTGAAGCAGGCTTCCTGCTTTAAGGTGCCCATTATGCTTTTCAAATATTACCTTCATTTCAGCTGTCTGTGAATGTAAACTGTCATCAAAGTTGTAAATCTGAAAGTTTATGATAAATAAAGTTATTGTCTCCCAAAGAACCCATTCTGTATCGCCTTAAGTCGTCAGGTATTCAAATCTCTGACCTATCATGTATAAATGTCACAGTGTAACCAAATTACATAATGCCATGTCTTTACTGACAGCCCTCGAACAATTCTGACCCACCCTAACACCTAGATTATATTTAATGCTGTTTTTCCCCCACAGAAACATTAGAGATTCCTACATTAATTCCTACATTGAACTTCTAAAAATCTGAAGTCTGTGTGTACGGCTCCTCTGAGCTCTGCAGTCATTTAGATTATATTTATATTGAAATAATGCAATTGTGCTGAAACAGAGAGAGAGAGAGAGAGAGAGAGAGAGAAAGACATGACTTTGCAAACTTGTGTTATTATCCACACTGAAGTGGATTCAGGTGAAACACTGACACGATGATCTTCAGAATGAGTTTTCAGCTGCTGCTGATCTGAGGTCAGAACTGCACTAAACTCTCACACAGCACATAACTGAATGAGCTGTTATATTACAAATGAAGAAGCTAATTCTGCCGTCTCAAGGTCATGCAGAAAACACATTTTTGTCCACACCACATTTATCATCTTCTGTCATCAGTGTGTTCATGTGTTGGGGGAGGCGTGGCTTCTGTCATCAGTGTGTTCATGTGTTGGGGGAGGCGTGGCTTCTGTCATCAGTGTGTTCATGTGTTACATCTGATGTCAAATAAAAACAAAACTTCTTCTATTTAGCAAGTAATTACTTGGTTAGTTGTTTCGCAAGTCTTTATTCTTCTTTAAACACAAAATACTTTCTGCAATATGGTTTACAAAATTGACCTTAATACTAATTTATTAAACTTGATATTCCAATTCTTTATAACTTATCTGAATTTTAACTGCAGATCAGACAGAAAGACAGACTCTTATTTTATTTTCTACTGGTTCTGTTGTTTAGGCTTGTGGACTCACACAACATTATACTCAACTTGGCTGCCAGTTTATGGAAATATATTTTACAGAACATAAACAATAAATATCAGTTTGTGTTCTTACATTGTGAAAGAGATCCCACATGACTAATTTCACAGTTTGAACACCACGGCAGATGATGTAACAGACACAAATTTTTTATACTGTATAGTTCTGTTACTGTAATACTGTAATCTGTACAGACACACAGAGCTCAAGAAATCAGACTGACCTGCAGTGGACGATGACGGGTCCGGCATCTGGTGGGTTACATGCTTTCACTCGACGCAGGAAGGCCAGGAACGGGGTGGGATATTCTGGAACGCCATGATCGGGCCAAGCAGTAAACTGAAACTGTCTGACCTCCCTCCTCTCATTACAGCCACTCTGATATTAAACATCCACAACACACTGTTACCAGATGCAACTGTGCCACACACAGGCAAAAATATACCAACAAACTGCAATGAGGCAAAAATAAGTTAGGAAGAGATTTAACCCTAAAATCACAATTCTTACTAGTACGGCAGAAGGTGATGTCAGCAAACACTCACAGTAACACAATGCACAATTTACAGTCACTTACACTGAATACAAACTGTGAAAACACACTGTACAGTTTGTCGGTACAGTTGCAACTAATTGCAACTAGTTTCTAAGATCATCGACCAACAGATTCAGACCGGAAGAGTGTCGCACACACACTGTACAGTGACGCATAAACTTCCTGGTTTTGCAGTATGTCAGATTCAGGGGGAAGTAAGCATGAGAAGAAAGTAGAAAGCAACCACACGTACCTTATGTAGAGAGAAGGTTCGTACACAGAATGTGGCTAGTTCCATCGTGTCCAATAGAGTGACCTGAATCGCCCCGTATGCGTCAGTCCCGCGACTGGGCCAGTACTGGTCACACTTAACCTGAAGGAGAGACAGGAAACTCAATACTGAGCAGATCACAGGAGAAGAGAGATTTGTATCATCTGATCTCGTCTCTCACCCGTGATTTCTCCTCCAGTCTGGTCATCATCACTATAGACGCAGCTCTCTGTTCCCACACCATCCTCCAGAAATCACCAAACGTCTCTGGCAGGGGCCCCTGAGTAGCAATATAAGCATTCTGCTTCCTGTAGCCATCAATGTAGTTTGCATTGATGTAGTCACTACCCATAATGCCTTGGGAAGAGGACAGAGGAATAATTATATATCTCAGGCAAACATTCATGTACAAAGTGACATGTACAAAGAAAAAATGCCTTATTTCGCAGAAACAAACATGAAAATATAAACTAACAGAAATTAAATCTCCAGGTGTGATTTTACAGGGTCTGATCAGTGATTGGTAACAAGGGTCTCACCATCTGTCGGCGCGAGGATGACACGCGTGTGGTCGTATGCAATCACGTTGGCATAGCGATTCTTCGGTTTGTTCACCTCAAGGTTTGAATGTTCCCAAGTGAACTGCTGCCCCGGGTCAATCGACTGTGTGTGTGTGAGAGAGAGAGAGAGAGAGAGAGAGGGAGAACATAGATTGAAGGCCTTGTGTATATTTACACCTCATGCATTTTGAAAACTATAAAATACTTAGCGTCTCTCTATCTCTCTGTCTTCAGTATAGTTTGTGTCTGGTGGCTGATCTCAAGTGAGGTGGGTGGTGCGTTTATACAGTGTGAGTGTGTGATGGAAAGATGGTGAGGTCATCGCTCACCTCATACTCCTGCGACAGATGCAGGTTGTCATTGGCCTTCAGATGCTCCATGTGTTCAGGCAGATCTGCGATGGTAATGGGGGGGTGACTCATCATACCTGCAGACAGCAGAGGTCACAACGGTCGTCATGGAGATGACACAAAAATCAGCAGGTGTGTGTACAGGAAGTCATTTAATTTAGCACAAGACAATCCCAGAATTCGCTGCCACAAGAAATCTAAATAATGAGTCTAACTGACGAATGGAGCGTGTTATCCAGTTTTTCTGTGTGGTTTCATTCTGTCATTTGAGATTATCGTGTGTCTTTAGCTTATCAATGCTAAAGCAAATCAGACTGTGTGACAGTGATATTTGTGTATGCAGTATGTTCAGTGTTTCAAATTGCTCACTTATGTTCAAGTTCATGTTTATTTATAAAGCGTTTTTCACAATAGCACAGTGGTGCAAAGCATCTGTACAAATGAAAAATATCAAAGGATATTTAACAGTGAAATAAAATGAAGATTTATTTAAAAATGAAAATAAATAAAAAGGAAGAAAATTAAAAATTAATATAATTATTAAACAATGATAACACAATCCTAAGCAAATGGTCTAAGGCTAAGCTAATGTCAGACTTCCAGTAAGCAAGCCAACAGGAGGACAGTGGCAAGGAACTGTCGTCCACACTTACTCTGTCTCTGTGTGTGAGAGTGTGGAGCTGCCTCAGTATTACACACACCTAGATCACTGTACATCTTTCTCTCCCTCTCGTATTCACTCATGCCTCTGCTTTTCATAAATACATCTATATTTGCATCTCAACCTGTCTGTCGTAAGTATATTTGTGCTCCAGTGTTTTTGGTTGACCTCTGGGGTCATTGCTCATTTTCAGAAGTTCTGGGAACCTAACGTGTATGTGTGTGCAGTGCCTGGTGTTTGGAAGTTGATACGTCTCATCTCCACAGGGTCAGTGGGGTGGTGAGCCATCATCTCTGCGTTATTCAGCAAACACTTGGTGCCCGGCTCTGAGTCCTTGCGTTTACTAATGAGTGAAACACACACACACACACACACAGACACACGCTTTTATCCAAAGCGACTTACAGCGCGTCCAAGTTATACAAATGCACTGTAAGTCTATAACACATAATTTTAAGACTTTTAATTAAATGTCTGCAACAGCAATATAATGAAAAAATCAGTTACAATCATAATAATGAACACAACACCACATTCTGTTAAATCTTTCAGTTTATTTAACTGTGATGATGATTTGGATATGACTGACCTGTCTGGTTTACTGGAGTCCCAACAAACAGCACCAGCACACAGAGAGAGAGATAGAGAGAGAGAAAGAGAGTGAGTGAGCGAGAGAGCGAGAGAGCGAGAGAGAGAGAGAGAGAGAGAGAGAGAGAGAGAGAGATTTTTTGTGCAGGAACATTAAGTCAATATTGTGTATTTGCCACTATTGCAGATAGGCACTTTACTGTGGACAGTTTAGCTCAGGCACTCAGGGGACGACACTGTTTCAGACTAAATAGAAAGGGGTTGGATGCTCAGAACCAATGTTCAGAACCAACCCAATGCTCATAACCATCCTGAAAACCAACCACACACGCTTATTTTTACAAAAATGTTAATAATCCTGCACTGAGAATAAACTTTCACTCACTACATATGACTGGAATTATGGGATATACTTGGACTTTATTTCGTCTCTGATTCACAGTTCAGCAGATATTTAAAAAAATAAGGGTTAATAAAAATCTATTACTGCACAAAGTCAGTGTGAGATGATTCAACATAAGAGTGAGACTGAACAACTGTCATGACATCTACATGTTCCACGAATGCTGAGGTGGATCTTAAAGCTCCTCTGGATTCTACAGGCAGAAGTGAGCGACTTCTTCTCACCTCACATTCTCAGTGTTGTCATATCAAAGGCCACATGATGATGTTTATGGTGACATCTATCCTTCATCAGAACTCTCGAAAACTAAAAAGCTTAAAAACAATCTGAGCTGAGAAGTGATACACAAATAAAATGTACAACAACGTGAAATAAATGACGGAGGTTCCTTTCATGCTACACGTCACGTTCTGATAACACTCTGTTTGGCCACAGTGAAACATTTTTCTTGTATATGTAGCACATATAATTATAAATTACAGTTATGTATTTGTTGTTTTGTACAGGTTGTTTTGCACTTGTCTCTACTGTCTGCACACTCTGACATTCTTGTCATGTTTGCACTGTTTTTGTCAGTTACGGTTACCTTTAACCGAAATGTGACCTCTGCATTTAACCCACCCTTAGTGAGTAGTGAACACACACTGCAAGTCATGAACACACACACACCCGGAGCAGTGGGCAGCTATCACTGCAGCACCCGGGGAGCAATCGGGGGTTAGGTGCCTTGCTCAAGGACACTTTAGTTGTTACCTGCCTGCGCTGGAATCGAACCAGCAACCTACTGATTACAAGCCTCCTTAACCAGTAGACCACAACTGCCCCTGTCTGCACAGTGTAAAGTTCACACACATGCACTTATGTGGAAGCGTGTGATTGTATCTAGTCCCTTGTTGTCTATGTAGTCTATGTCTTATGTGGCACCATGGTCCTGGAGGAACGTTAGATGCACCTGCTATATATGGTTGAATGACAATAATACAATTCAGAAAAATGTGTGCAGTTCAGACTCACTTCTTGTAGAGCAGGATGGCGATGACAATGCAGATAATAAAAACCACAGCAAGGACGGGTCCCACCACCCAGATGAGGCCGTCACCTGCATCCAGAGGCTGAGGGTCCGAGTCGGGCGCAAGGACAGGGTCAGTGTAGGGGCTGGCCACAAACATCTTCTGAAAACATAAACATATGAGCGTTACGTCTGTATACACAACGCATAACACACAACACACACATTTGTCTTTACTCAGCAGATCTTACCCCAGTGGTGGAGTTCATTTCAGCCAGAATGAAGAAGACATACTCCTGACCCGCTTCTAATGCCCGGTTCTCAAAGCCCCCGTAATCCAACTGGTCACCCAGGGTGAAGAACGCAGGCAGGGTGGCAGGTGTGAAACGAGCAGTGATGTAAGCTCTCCGCAGGTCTACCTGTCGCTGCCGCGGATCTCTCTGTTTCTGACTAATGTCCTTCAACAGCTGTCACATAAAATACTTCACACTTAACACATTTTACTGTTTACATGTTATATAACATCATTAAATAAAGTGTCTAAATCTAGTTTGTAAATTACAGAAACAGCTCATTTAAAAGGAAAAAATCTACCACAGTTCTAATTCATTATCTACCGATAAAGTGCTTTTGCTAAGGCAACGGTTGCCTGCACAACGTTTGCATGGTTGTACTGTTTTGTATGTGATCTAACTTGACCCAGAGTGAGCGAGTGCTCACAATGATCTCCACTGAACACAAACTATAATTTAAGGTCAAATCTGATATCAACACTAAAATGATGAAAAGCCTTACAGACACAAGAGCTGAAGTAGTTTTACACTGATTTCTCTCTGTATGTGTTATTCCACAAAAAAAGACATTTAACGTTCACTAGGAGCAAAACACAATATTTGATGTCAAGAACTTTTGATTCTGTAATCCATAGATCCATGTAATATATGGTGAGTGATGTAATTTCCTGTCTGCAGTCTTGTGAAGCTCATACCTCCTCCAGGTCCATCTCGTCTGGACTCTTCAGGTGACGTATGACCCCTCTGGCTCTCTTCAGAGGAACCACCACCACATAGATGTTCCTGCAGGTACAAACGCAGAAGAGCAGTGAGGAACCTTTTCGAAGAGCTCATCAGACAGAATGAATGCGTCTGTCTCAGACTGTGGCTGAAGGACGTTTGATCACGATGCAGCTGGTGAGTCATGAGTTTGTTCTTTCTTTGCTGTTAGATTATGAGGAGGCAGAATTATAGGGTGGTGGGTGGGATGGGAATCATAAAGATTTTGGTTTGGCTTTGTAAGCGATTCATTGAAAAGAACCAATATAACCAAAATTATTTGTGTGAACAAGTTTGTAAATCATTTTAACATGGTCTGAGTATTTTAGTACTGTGTTAACAGAAAACAGTTCTGAATTCTGAAGTTCTTTGTTCTGACTTAGACCAGGTTTCTTCTTATCTGTGATATTTAGCTTGACTAAAGCTTTAGTCAGTTTAGCAGCTCAGAAGTTGTTCAAAGGTTTTGCTGGTTAGAGATTCATTCATGAAATGAATGAAATTCAGCTGCATGTAATTTGTCTAAGGGTTCTGGACAGCAAGTGTAGATGCACAGAGAGCACTGCACCTCACATTGCTCCTGGTGTCCAGGGACGGCAGGATGATGGTGATGGTGGCTTCCGTCTCCCGTGTGTGGTCCACCTCTGGTCGGCGGATCAGGATTGGGGGGGAAGTTTTAGCATGTATGCGGTGTCGCAGACCTCCCATGTTTCCCTCTGGGCTGGTGATCTTAAAGTCATAACTGGTGTCTGGCTGCAGGTTCGGAATAACAGCTTTCCTCAAACGGGCATCTACTTCCATCTTCTGACGGTTGTACTCCACCTGAGGATGTCAGCACTACATTCAACACCATTTTCTGAAACATGCTGCTGATTCCTGACAGTTTAATCTGCTAGAGGAGGTGAGTTATACAAACACCTGCTTTACTATCCCGAATTCAGGACCTGAGGTTCTCAGCACAGAATTAACCAATAAAACAAATGCAAAACCTTTTCTCAAATGCAAACCTATAGACTTATATTACCTTCAATAATTAAAGGTATCAATAAAACAGTTTAATCTCTTAATATCTGTTGAATGTGTATACATGCAAAATAATTTAACATTCAGGAGTATGGGAGCATACATATAACCTCAAAGTGTTCATTTAATGGGGTCAAATCACTATTTATAGTGCATATATAAATATAAACAAAATCTATTAATAAGTTGTAAGACTCACTGTGAAGCGATAGGGGGCGCTGCTCTCTGGAAACTCCCACGTCAACAACACGCTCGTCTTAGTCGCCAAATTCACAGAGAAATTCCTCGGCACATCTTTCCAAACACACAAAAAACATACAATGAATGAAGCTCAAGTATTTAAGAAACGCACACAGAAGCAGGTGAGACAGGAAACGTGATCAGGTCCAGGTGTGACACACTGCCTGCGCAGGCAGCAGCCGGATGGTTTAATGAGCCAGAGAGCTGCACAGATTCAGCTGCTGATGATGTTAGTTTGAAGAAAGGGAATCATTAACAGCTGGTGAACGTCTGAACAACACACAAACAAACATGGTTTTCAGTAACTGTGCCACACCGCAAACTGACTGGGAAGTGTTGGACTGGGAAAACAAAGACATAGGAATTAAAAACAAAAGAATATAGGACATCCTGACCTTGAACTGGATCGCTCCTCGCTCGGGTCGACTGCGACTGAGAATTGAACACCTACCTTTAACGTCAGCTTCCCCCACACGACTCACATGATTCCCACTGCTGGGTTGGGAGGGTGGAGGGCTTCTTTGTCCCTCATCCAGACAGGACGTGAGGGCTATATCTGTGTCAAAGGATGCTGTTCTGTACAGCACCTGTGGGCTGCAGGGCCTGGCCCCGGTGCTGTTGTGAGCACATTCTCACAGCATATGCCCAGACAGGGTTCAGCTGGTAGATGGTCTAGCGGGACGAATCAGCCGGTAACATTAGCGTCAGCGCTGCACAACTCCTCGTACACGGGTGTGTGTGTTGTGAGTGAGCTGCTAGGTATTTGGAGGAAGCCAGCAAACTGCAGTGAGCAGCATGTAGCATTGACATGCTTGGACAGCTCTGGAAACACTTTAGGAGGGACCTTGGGCACCGCCAGGTCCTCTTGAGTCTCTTCTCCATAACCGGCTCCATGGTGTATTTTCGCTCCTCAAGTTTGACCACCTGTTAACAACTGTTAACTTCAGTTTATACATCAGGAACTAGATCTGCTAGTTCAATTCAAATTTAGTCCTTCAAAAACAAAAAACAAAAAAAAAAACATGTATAACAAAGAATACAGAATACATGGTATTATTACAAATATACTGTATATTGTTAATTATTGTTGACAAACTGAGATTTGAGGAGAAGAACGGGTGGACCGTGGGAGGAGAGTGAAATATTTTGTAAAAAGCATGGGCAATTCAGTAAGAAAATGTGTTCTATCAGAAACACTGAAGAATCATTAACTGTAAGACCAGAAACCAGTAAAACAATGTGAGCATTTGATTTTCAATTTTGCCACATATTTTGCATACATTTCTCTATAATGAAATAGTTAATCTTATTTTCATAATTGTATTATTTTCATTATTTTCCGGTTGAATGTTTACATGAGATGTGTTGTAATATGACCTGATGTGTCGGCACTTTCAGTCTGAATAACTTCCAACGTGCACATTCGTCTGTCTCCTGTGTGCTGCTTTTTAAATCCTGCTTTTCATTATTCAGAAACACTCTTCATAAGAAAGGATTACATTATACTCCCATGATCACCACATTATAGCCACCTAAATTTATAGTCAGGGGCCGCAACTGCTCACGATCCCACCGCTCCTGGCCTCGTCTTTGGATCTACACACTCCTTTGTACAGAAACAGCAGCCACTGCGCCACAAAGTGCCACAGTTAAAAGTTTATCTTTTTTTCTCTTGATCCTCGTATTATTCCCATGTAAACTTTCTGGCTTCCGCTACACATCGTCTTATAAATGTGAGCCCCTAAAGCTTAAACTCTGGATTACGTTGCCTCTATAATTACCCATGACAGCGTGCTGCGTGCGACATCTCATGTTATTGTTCTTGTGCCCATTTGATTCAGTTCAGGACCAAGTCTACTTCACTAAGGGTGTATTTACACAAGGAAAGTCCGCTAGTTTACTTGCTTTGGTCCGGACCAAATACAATGTAATTTTTTTTGGTTTGGTGCGGTTTGCTTTCACACTGCCATTTTTGCAAGTGAACCAGAAATTGTAAACAAACCACACGTGTGCTAAGGTCATCTATTCATTGGACAGAAATTCTCAAGCAGGAAACAACAGGAAGTTCAAAAACAGCGTAATCATGGAGTTTTTTCGCAGTGCAATTGTTATTATTTGACTGATTTTCTGTTATCAGCTACAAACGCAATATGAAGACACTTATGAGCATCAGATGAGAACGTCATCTATACGATGTTGTAAGGAGGATTTTGCGAAGAGGAAGAAGTGCTGCATAAAGGTTCCGGCGGAGAGAGCAATGCTCTTATAGGTGCGATTGCAGGCTTTCGCTTGTGTCAACTCCAAATGCGCAGTGCTTTTTGCAATTGGGTCAGATTATATTCGCACTTTAAACAAACCGTACCAGAGTTCGTTCGGAACCGAACCGAGACCACCTCTTCAGCTGGGTCTCGGATCGGTTGTTTGGTGCGCACCAGAGTGCGATTGTATTCACACCTGCCCAAAAGATCCGCACCAAAGGGGGAAACGATCTTGAGTTCGTTTCAGTCGCACCAAACAAGGCAGGTGTGAATACACCCTAAATGTGGTGAAAAAAAAATCAGATCTGACCGTAAAATCCGAGGTGAGCGTGCAGTCTGAACGCAGTCGCTGTCAGGCATTCAACACTTGAAACATCTAGAAACATCACTAGTGTTCAGACTCTACACTGAACATATTTGTTTGTACAGACCTGTTTGAATAGGTTCTGTTCCTCAAAACAAAAACTGAATCTGTAGCTTTAATGAGAACAAATATGAGAAATGAGTAAACTGCATGTCACACAATACATACCTGCTTCCTTATACAGCACATGAACACAGACTGTCTTTCCATGAGACACACACTAACACAAACGTAAGCACTTCATTACAATTATTTTAAACTATTATAAAATGATAAAAGTAATTTTAATAACAAGCATCCAAAACATCAACCTAGCAACCACCCAGCAGGGCTAAACCATCAACAATAACCAAACTAACATACAAGTTAACAGAGCATGAATCATGTCAATACGCCAAACTGTTCACACAACTCAATCCAGACAACATCAAAAAACAGAAGAATTACAAACCAGAGGACATTTGATACGGCTGGTCTCCACTGACAGAAGGTCCTTTAATGTATAAATGCGCACAAACTGCAGAATTATGTCATGTTGGATATGGAGGTCCTTAAAAAAATCTAATGAATGAAACAGACAGACGGTGAGAGAAGATCCTGTCTTACAGTGAGGGCAACTGCTGTGTTTCTGAGGTTCATCCACACTTACCTTTACTGGCTACATAATGAGCTTTTACAGTGTTAATCAAGAGTTACATTAAACAACACTTTCAACATTAACATCATATATTAACACACAGATAGAACAATACTGCAAAAAAAATCCCCTTCATGATTTCAGCTGTGAGATAAAACGACAATTAAACTGAAGAAAGAAAGAAAGAAAGAAAGAAAGCCCAGTGGCTTTTGTTTTCAGTTTTACTGAAAATACTTGATACACATAACAAACACTGAACACACACAGATGAATAAACACACACAGATGAATGAACAGGCAGAGAGAATTCACTAAAGATATGCTGATATTGCACTTTGCTGGGCAGATTCACAACAGCACAAATAATCTTTATAACTGGGAATGTGCTGTATTGACCATTTTCTGCATGTTAAAGAGTGGATCAGGTGTCTGATGTTCACAGAACATCATCTCCATACAGCTGCACACACACCTGTTTCTATCCACTACAGTCTTAGCTTTACAAACCCTCCTAAACAAACACACACAGTGTATTTAAAAAACAAACAGCAATTCACTTTTAGTGAATCCCCCCGGAGTGTTTAGTGAATCCCCCATAACGTGGCACTGGCCACGTTATGATCTTTCACTTCCTGTCCAAGAGACTAAGCAGAAAAATGACAGATTAAACACAGTTCTCCTTGTCAACAAGAATAATCCAGAAACACAGTCCAGATTTCCAGCACCAGCCCTGAACTCTAGTTCTACTGCTTTCTGATCTTCACCTCATCAGAAAGGAAATCCATAGGGGTCTGGTGTGGAGGGTTTGTACTGCTTTGAATTATGCTGGTTGATTAGGGATCAAAAAACAGAAACTCTGTGACATACTCGCTTGTGCAGTCCGTTGGCTGATCTCATTGGTGAATGCGCCGATGC
This sequence comes from Ambastaia sidthimunki, assembly GCA_036877625.1. Classification (NCBI taxonomy): domain Eukaryota; kingdom Metazoa; phylum Chordata; class Actinopteri; order Cypriniformes; family Botiidae; genus Ambastaia; species Ambastaia sidthimunki. The sequence continues at coordinate 16,031 of JAZGTK010005583.1, forward strand.
CTTTGTTGGAAATGGCAGCTAGAGAGAACGTGTACTCAGTGTTCGCACGCAAACCCTCCACCAGGTATGACGTTCTAGGTTCAAAATTCCTCTTCTCCTGTTTGTTGGCCAGATTGAAGAATTATTTAACCAAATGCATTAAACAAAAACGTCATACATATTAACATTTTTGAGTAATTAAAGTCCTAGGTCAGTTATTGTGTGGATGTTTGGACATCAATAGTACAGAATAACCACAGATTCACTATATAATCACAGCTACTAGACAAAAGCATTTCAAAGTGTTAAATATTCTGTACACAAGTGTTACTCCAGTAGTGATAGTATTGCATGTTAGAAAAACTGACCCGTAACTAACTACATTTGTTCTACTGATAAGTCCAGACACCCAGATTAGCAAGGGCTGGAAAATATTGTACATTCTTCTAAGGTTTCTCAACCACTCACTTATCTGTAAAACTCAGAAATTGACAAAAGCTTAAACTTTTCAGAATCAAGTAGAATGGCAAATGCTTCAGTAGTTTCAGTAGAAATATATATAATTTGTATAATGTTACATTTCTTTGTTACATTACAAAGCAGCTTTACACATAATACTGAGATATATTTAAAAAAAAGAAAGAAATTAGAAAAAATTCTAAAAAAAAAAAAAAAAAAAACAGCTACACTTGACTGTCTGTCCTATTGCCAGTATTACCTGGAGAACTTAAATACCGTCATGAGCTGCCCACGAGCCATCGATTAAGGACCACAGGCTGTCAGCGGTCACTCTATATCTGTAATTCTAGCATCATTCAGGAGGATGTTGTTCTGACCTGAATGTCCAGTTTTGGAGCTTTGTAGATGAGCTCATAGCTCTTTACAGGCTCTTTGGAGTATGCAGGTTCCCAGGTCAACTCAACACTCGTGTCTGTCACTTTTCCCACCTGGAACTTTCCTGGCTGCCCAGGAACTGAAATAGAGAAGACAGGTGCATCAGAAACCCCTTTAATGATGCACATGAGATCTGAGCACAACAGGAACCAGGCAGAAATGTTGTACTGGTACTGTAACTGATATCAGTTCAGATCCAGCCCTCACCTCCAGGCCTCACTTTAATGTGGACAGGGTCAGAAAAGGGCCCGTCACCCACTGATGTAAACGCCAGTACTCGTATAGTGTATGTCTCTGAAGGCACCAAGCTGTTTATGGTTGTTATTATGCTGTCCTGGACATTATGGATCTGCCAGTTGCTCATTGGCTGTGAAGAATCCATTGTGTAATAGACCCGATAGCCTTTAATCAAACCGTTGGGTTCCTCGGGCTCGTCCCAGCGCACCATTACTGCATTCTGTGATATGATACGGGCCTGAATGTTCCGAGGCGGGCTGGCTGGGGCCTGCTCTCCAGTTCTAGCTTCCACCTTGTTGCTGGATGGACCCTGTCCGATGGTGTTGATGGCCGACACGCGAATCTCGTATTCGGTGTTGGGGTACAGACCTCCGATGCTGTAGCGAGTGGTGGTGATGGAATCTACCATCTCAAACTTACTCTCTGGGGATTTGGCACGGTACTGGATGATGTAGTAGGAAACAGGGTCAGGGTTACCAGAGTCCCAGGTGATGGTGACACTGGTGGGGGTTGTCTCGGTGACAACAGGGGTACCAGGAGCTCTAGGTAAGGCTGAAACCCAAAAAAAATGTTAACATGGTTTCATAGCTATGTTGTCAGGTATGTGTTTTCTGTTGTCAGGTATGTGAAAAACAGACAATGTGTTTGTCGGAACATAATTTTAAATTGAGTCTCTGGTTTGGTATATTTGTAACACACATAGTGTGTTATTAAGAAACTTTACTTACACTTAACAATAACTTGTGCCACAGCTTCAATAATCCCCAGGCTGCTCATGGCTACACAGGTGTAGTTGGCCGATTCACGCACACCATTTAATTCTAGAACGTTCCGTCCCACGGGCATCTCGTCCTCTGGCGTCAAATCCTCAGAATTCAGCATCCATTTCACATAGGGCATTGGAGAGCCGACAGCCACACAGGTGATATTTACACTTCCACCCGGCATAATCTCATGGCTGGTGGGCAGAATGGTAAAACGAGGGGGGACTCGGCGAACTGCAGCAGACAGAGAGCAAGAAAAAGAAGAAAACGGTAACAATGACAGAACATGGACATTCTGATAAGAGCTTCATATTAAACTGACATTAAATCATTACAACTAAAAGGACTTAAATAAACCTCTGACTCGCAGACAGATAGAAGTGAATGTACATTATTATACTGTAACTGCACAGTCTCATCCTCGTTCAGTGCACCAACATCTCCTTGAAGTTTCAAGCCATGCAAACGGAAACAATTCAGAAGAAGAACATTAAACAGAGACATTTTTATCAGTGGTCTCAGCTTCTTTCTACCATGTTGCTTTCTTTTAGCTGGAAGGCAAAGAACCTGAAACTTGCTCTGTTTGAAAGAACTTTATTTCAGTTGATGGGTCTCCGTTCCCTTCATTTCCCATAAGCCTCAGTAAACAATGAGAAACTACAATGAGATTTTTTTGCCTCAGGGATCAGCTCGACCAAATGATGCCTGGTCAAGCGGTGTCACAGTTCTGATCAACTAGTGCAGATATCGATTCTGAGATCAAAAACTAACCTTCTAGATTGTTCTTTTACAGCAAACGTATGACGCATACATTCAGCATCCATATACCCAACAGCCAAAAAACATATCTGAACCTCACGTTGAATATGTAACTGTAGTTAAAGATGCTCAGTGCACTAAACAGCAGTTAACTCGTACACATTCATTCTAGTTCAGAATGATTTATACTGGTTTAAATAAAAAACAAAAACTTTTTAACAGTGGTTAACAGTGTTTTTTAACTTTACATAATTTGGGTTTACATAATTTTGCTCATGGTTTCTCAGGATGGACAACCACAGCAAACTGTCCACATTTGCATCTGGTAAATGAAAAAAAGAACTTTAAGATATCAACAGAAGACATGGGAAGAGTTTATGACCTGTTGAAATCCACTGATCTAGTGTGACTGTTTATGCATGCAGCGTGTCTGCTCTGTGCATGCAGCTGCACTCTAGAACCTAATAAACGGCATTGCTGCTGTTAAAAATAACATTGTGTAAAGATCAGACAGGTGAATTAACACAGAAACAAAGTAATCAGTCAAAGAGAAAACCAGCAAATAAAAGAAATGTATCACATCTCACCCTGCGTTTAAACACATGCAGAGGAAAAAGAGAGAGAATGAGCAAGAGATTCAAGGAAAAAGAAAGACAGAGAGAAAGGAAGAGGAGTTTGCTCAGAACTACAGCTGTCTGAATCCTTAAGAATTGTCATGAAATCATCAGATTGTGAAAGTGAAAGAAAGTGACATGTTTTTGTCAGTTATGGTTGCCCATAACCGAAATGTGACCTCTCCATTTAACTCATCACTGGTGAGGAGTGAACACACACACACACCCGGAGCAGTGGGCAGCAGGTGTCTTGCTCAAGGGCACTTCAGTTGCTACCTGCCGGCGCTGGATCAAACCGGCAACCTACTGATTACAAGCCCGACTCACAAACCAGTAGACCACAACTGCCCTTATTGTTGTCATATCTGCTGAGAGCAAAAACATAGGAGCTCTGAAAGAGAGACACGGACAGAGACATGGGTGGAGAAGATGCTTCCAAACATCAGAAACAGAACCAGAAAAGTCTGCAGTTAAATAAATATGCTTACATTTAAAACTTTTCTGAGGGATGTGAGTGTTAGCTATGATGTTAAGGCTCTGTTTGGGTGGTTGCTTGGGCATTGCTACAGTTTTTTAAGTGGTTGGCCACAACAAGGCAGGATATTCTGCTGGTTTCTAGGACATTACTAGATAGATTCAGGGTTTTGTTGGTGGTTGTCAGGTAGGAAGATCCCCACCCTCACGTCTCTGTGATGTTCTGCTCTGGCTGAAATCTTTCAATACAGGAGATTTTTAAATGTTAAAATCTTAATCTTAAACAATACAGTAAATATAGATGACATTGTGATTCAGCTAAAGTCCGGGTTCCTGTGCTGTATGTATGAGATCTTGACTGGCGCAAAGAGGAGAAAATGTCCCTCTGCTAATTAAGCTAATTAGCCCTTATCAGCTAATATGATGCGAATTATAAACATGTCCTCTTAGCTGAACTGTGTTTCGGCATGTGGGCTCTTCCGTCAAATAGCATTGCTCACAATAATTTCATGAAACCAAATTACTACAAAGACACAAGGGTCAGTTTTGATTATCAGTAACATTGCTTTCAACATGGTCTAATTGTAAAGTTGAGTTTACAGGAGAGCACTGACCGGAGTAACCCAGAACTGGACACATCAAAACATCAAATGAAAAATCTGTTAAATCTACATCTTCATTAGCTGAGGTTAATAAAAGGTTGTTAAAGCAGGTTAGTGCATGCATTGATGCTGCCACAAGAAAACATGCTCAATCAAACATCATGCAACACTCACGGCGTGTGAACATCCAACAGCCATTTGATTCGCCTTGTAACAGTTTTCCTAGAGCGGCGGGCTATGGGCACTTCATCACAGAAACAGAATGAAAACAGGACACACACTGATGACAAACACCAACATTCTCTCAACAGACGACACTTCATGCAGTTTATGCACAAGCAACCAGCAGAAATAACAGAGAGAGACAATAACTGTGAAAACAAATAACTCCTGGGACCACTGAGTGCAGAAACTATAGTGATCTCACACTTACAGCCTGTAAATCTGAGAATGATTCCAGATTTATAATCCAGACTGATCACACTGGGTCATTATATCCATCTGTGTGCTGCTGCTTTAGGATTGGGTCACATTAATGCTACAATAGCCCCAAAAGCCCCAAATCATCATTTGCAGTTTGCAGGATATTATACATAAACCTTGTCAGCGTATTGAAGCAACAATGCATGCTGTAAATGCTAATTGCATTGTGATTTGAGCTGATAAACTTCTGATCCGATATGACCACTGGTCAAATGTCATGTATTAACATTCATGAGCTATTCTCTCTCTCATGTATTAATATTCATGAGCTATTCTCTCTGTCACTTATTAATATTCATGAGAGATTTTCTTTCATATTATAGATGCCACACAGCGTTATATTTCAAGTTATAATTCAAGTTACAGTATACATTTTGTCAGTACATGTGCTCCCTGGGAATCTAACTCACGACCTTGTACTGCTAACACAATGCTCTACCAACTGAGCTATAGGAACACACTGTACCACACATCAAGAATTTGCACAAAAGTAATATTTAAAATTCAATATTTGCACTGTATACACTGTGGTCCCAAAAAGTTATCTAATGTTAAGACATTTTTTATTCAGTTTAGTCGGAGCAGATACTTTTCGGGGTCCCTGATGTTTGTGTAGTTTTTAAAGCACCTGTTCTGATTGGATGATGTTTGCGTGACTGACAGCAGCAGGGTTGGGGTTAGGTGATCAACATAAATAGTGTTAAATACACCGATCCTCATGAGAAGCAACTGCATACATCCAGCAAACACAGACACACGCACACAAACAAGCAAAGACAAAACAACAGGCACATGATACAGACAGACCTGAAGAACAAGAGCAACAATAACCAGTATTTCAAATGGCCGGGGTCAGTACAGAACACAGGAGGACACCAACAGCCAATCACAACACTGTGCTGTTCAGGCATGCAACATTTCCCATGCTAAATTCCTTTAATTTCCAATTGCTGGGTTTCCATGGCAATGCGAGCCGAGCAAAAGGTTTGCAAACAACATCCCACAAGGCTGACATGACCTCTAACTGCTCAGGTCCTACAGATCTTACACTATAATTCCTGCATTTACACGAGTGTGAACACTGTTTACTGCCTGAATGACATTTCTCTGTGTTTAAATGCCAAACAAAAGAACAGAAGAGAGAAAATAACCAAAAAACACACCAACCTTCTCGTAGCTCTGAGGGTGAAAGATGTGAGGGGGTTTGAGAGCAGAGAGGAAAACCAGGAAAACACACACAAAGAGTAAAAAGGCCACAGCAAGCATCATCTGCCAGTCTCACCGCATTCATAAACATTAA
>JAZGTK010005584.1:0-22133 GCA_036877625.1 Ambastaia sidthimunki
TTCTGAAGAGTGGATCTGCTCACCCTCCGGCCCAAAGAATGACCCACACTGAGCACAGAAGAAATGTTCAGGATGCCACGTTCTGTCTAATGCTGTCACCACTTTCTGCAGAGAGAGAAAGAAATGTTGAATATTACAACAATAACTTACTAATATCAATAATATTTGGCTCTAACTTCATATCAGTAAACATAATAAAGTTGATCAATAAAGTTGATTATTGTACAGTGTTTGTATCAGTCAGAGACAATTATCAGAAAAAAAGCCAAAATCTGACAAGTCCAGTTCAATACTCTAAATTTACTCTTACAAGCCTGTGAATTGAATCTTTTCAGAAAAAGACTCGAGTTATTTTTGGACAGAAGCGCTTTTCTAATAACACTGTACATGTGTAATAGTTTTGCATTTTAGTGCCTCATTTGCCGCTCCAGGACGCCTTTTTATGTTTACAAGAAATGTGAAAGCAGAGGTTAAGTGTGGGTGGTTATAGTAAAAAACACACACACACACACACACACACACACACACGTTCAGATGAAAAACACAATCCTCACATCCAGAATGGGTCCATTACAGTAGTAACAGCGTGGAGAGAAGAGACTGTGATAATCTTTTTCACAGTACGGCTGTCCGTCTCGCTCAAAGAAGTTCTTGGACCCGATTTCCTCCTGACAGTGAGTACAAACAAAATGTTCTGGATGCCACGTCCGACCCATCGCTGTCACCACCTTAATGAATCAAGGAAAGATGCAGAACTTCACATGAAGATATTAAAATGTTAAAGTCAGTTAAGCAAATCTTGTTGTTCAGAACAGTGTCCAGATGGATTTATTAAATTAATGAGAATGATGTTTGGGAAGCCCTACCTGACCAGCAATGGGCTTCATACAAGCTCCACAAACCCCCTTGGCTACAGTCTGAACACCCAGTCGGTTGAGATCTGACTGTAGGCTGCCCAGCATATTGTCCAACTTATTGCCCTGTTTCGGCATGCTGGTGGGTGAACTCTTGCCCTGTGCCATTATCTACAGGAAAAAAAAAATTACATTTTATTTTACTGAGCACAAAATATGTGGATACAACATTATGAGTCGGTATGAAGATAAGTAAGTGATAACATTTTTGATAGCACTATTTCTTTAAGGCTTAAGGGAACAAACAAGTTTAGAAATGACTACATACAGCTATCAGCTCGGAGTTTTAGTCGTGAGCTCACACTAGTCCCGATACATGAACTGCTTTTGATAGCACAGCACTGAAAGTGAACATGTTCCCTGACAGGCTGTGCAGTCCTTTAACTATTCATGTGCTCCAGACACATGCCAGAGATGGATTCCATTGGCCAGAAGCAGTACATAATCCCTGTCAACCAATCACAATTCCTGTGGAATTGTGTACACATGAATCGTATTTTTACAATCAATTTAATTAACAAATTAAAGCAGAGCAAACATCGAATAAACGGATAGCAGCATTACATGATACTGCACAAAGCAACTATTAGCTCTTATTTATGAACAGGTTAATAAAAGTGTATGATACCCAGTAAGGTATGTGCAGGCACAATGACATAAAATGGTAAAGCTGAGCAGCCTTTATTTTATATTTCAATTCATTTCAAATACTGTATATGGAAAAGCTCTTGAAATATCATGTCTGTTTTAGTAATCTTAGAGTCTAAACTCATGGGGAGAGCTTTGAGATTTGATTTCTATCAACAGTTACCACTGCATGACCTTCCCTAAATACAACAAGATCAAGAAGGTGTTAAAGACATAATCAGATTTTATACCAAGCAAGGTCATGGGTCAAAAAGTGCTGTGTAACCCTATCTCTTTCCTCTTAAATCAGAGCACCATGACTCAGACAGTCTTAATGAGCTCACATGCCTTGTTATTTTCGCTCATGAACACATGTAAACATGCTGCTCCTTGTGTAGCCAGTCTTTGGACCCGCAGCATACAGTCTGGTCCACTTTACAGTTTATTCTGGACAGAGCATACATGTTGCATGCAACATACATACAGTACCCGCAAACTACTGCAAAAATGCCAAAACATTGCTGTTATGTTTGTGACAGTGCACACACTAGCAAGGGCTCCAAGTCATGAACAGTCCTAATGGACTACAAAAATGTGTGAGATCAGAAGCAGATACACAGAGAAAATACAGAGCAAGTTCATGATGGTACCGGTGGAAAAAGGGGTTCATATTCCGTTTGGCAGGCCACAGACGCTAAAACCTTTGGAGGAGGGGGTGGAGTCACAGGTTTAGGAGGAGGGGATGGAGGAGGGGTGGGGTCTTTAGGTGGAGTTGGAACTGGGGGTGAAGGAGAGCGCGGAGGAGGAGAGGGCTCTTTGGGTGGAGGTGGTGGGGGGGGGAGAGGAGCAGGTATCTCTAGCTTTTTTGGGACAGGGTGGGTTAGGACTTTTTTTGGAGGACTTGGCGAGTCGGGAGGAATGATGATCTGATGGACAGAAAAAACGTGAAACACACAAGGGAAAGTAAAAAGGTGAAAGTAAATATAAACCAAAGCTATGAAGGAAATAGGTACAAAAAGCAAGTCAGTCAATAAACTATTGTTTAAACATGATTAGCAGACAAATGTTCTGTATGTGTTAAGTTAATCTTTTTGATTTAGAGTTCAGTTTTGTTAGCTTCACCAATCATCAGGTGACTTGAAGCAAAACTACCTTATCCACAGTTGGGGATACACCTCCCTCCTCTCTCATACGCTGTGGGTTGGAACAGACAATGACTCCTTCTGTAAGCCAATGATCAGGCTTCTTTTGTGGACGCTCAGTACGACCAATTCCCAGTTTCCCTTGTAGCTCTTCAATGAGTCGATCCTGGGAGTTATTTTTGTTACGAATGAACGGGCCCATCTTTCTGCGCATATGGCCATCTCGAAACATTGGGTGGACATTGGACGTTTCCTTTGTGCGTCTGATTACCGATTTAAGCTGCAGAAAGGCAGCATTAATGAAGAAATCTCTTTAAAATTTTAAAATCATGCAATGCTTTCTTTGAAAACACCATTCCGTAAAAGCAGCCAGCAATATGACTAAAATCCCATCAAGAATGTTCACAATCAATGTTCAAAATAATGAGCCAGTGAAATGTGTGGCTTTACACATCATCTTTGTGACTCTACAAACAGTCAGAAACCATGCAGAAGCAGGCAAAAAGGCCATGGAGCAACACGCTACAGCAAAAATACCTAATTCAACCTTTCTGCTTTCACTGACTACACACATTTTGCTGCTAAAATTTGTAAATGCAAGAGAGACTAAGAAACCAAATCTGTAAATAATCTGCAGAGCTCTGAACATGTCTTGATGCTCTCCAAGAAGGATTAAGTGCTGATACCCTGTAGACTGTGCAAGGGGTGCAGCATAATGCAACTGCACAATTACACTTCACTGGAACACCACTGCAGAACTGCAAAGGCACAACGCAAGCCTAGCCATGTTGCCTGTTCAGATCCATAAAAAAGCACATCAAGGCATGCGTGCATTTTAAAGTCTCTTTTCAAAGACTCTTCTGCACAAAAACGCAACATGACTCCACATACTTTCCAAAAACAAAATGCAAACCAAAGCAATGTAAAAGGCAATGGTGGATTTTACAAGCGATGTATCATGTTTTGTGAGACATATTTAACTTACTAATGTGGGTGTTTCTAACCGAGCGAGATGGAAAGGTTCAGATTGGGTATCAACAGGCCCCCCTTGGCTGAAGGTTAGGCTCATGTAATTCAGATAGTATAAACAGCCATACAGCGTTCAGTATGCTTACCACCCTCATGCTCACTAAATTTAGGAGTACAAACTGCAGACGGTCTGACAGAGTTGGTGTGTGCGTCATACTTGTCCAGAGGCAGACAGTCTATCAACCGCTGAGGGCTGGAGAAGTGGAAGGTCCAGAGAAACACCTGATGTCTCAGGGGACAATCTGTCATCCATCCAGCTGGCCTCCGTAATGGAGTCGTCTGTACCTTCATGGCCATCCTGTGGTGTCAGGTCAACAATCAACTTCTGCTTCTCACTTTCCCAGGAGACAGGAGCTCTATCAACCACTGAGATGGACTCCGGATGGGAAAAACTGGACACCACCAGTTTGTCCAGAGTTTCCTCAAGTGAAGGCTTAGGGCAGAAAGGGCTAATCCCCAGTATGTCTGATTCAAAGTGATCAAGTGTCTTTTTGGATAGCTTTGGAGTTAATGTTAGGCTTGAAACTGGAGGAGTGGGCAGTGTAGGAATAGTTGGCACAGGACTCTTTCTAGTATTCCCTGGATCAGGAATTAGGCTCTTGGCAGTGGCTCCAGGGACTGGGCTTTTCGATGCTGTGACATGACTGCTACTCTTAGGAGCTGTACCAGGGCTTACGCTTTTTCTTACTGCAACCGGGGTAGAGGTTTCAGCAATTGTTACAGGACTAAGACTTCTTATATTATCAGTTTGATTTGAGCTCTTAATTGAGCTCTCTGGTGGGCTTGGACTTTTAGCCACAGAAACTGGGCTCGAAATCCTTGGAACCATAACAGGTGTGGAGCCTATCACAGTTGGACTGTTCTTCACAACTTTGTTGACAGTCTTGTCAGAATCAACTTCAGGTGTGTTAAGACTTGACACTGGTGGGCTTAAACTTTTTACAGATGGTTCTGATGTGAAATTAGGCTCAGAGGCTGTACCCTTTGAGCTAGAATCTACCAGTAGTTTCTCTGAATGGGTTCTGATTGTTGAGCTGGAAGACTGGGATGTCTTAGTAGATGGGCAGAGCACTGTGGTACTGGAAACTGGACCTACAGTTGTTGCATCCTCAACAATATGRAGCTCCAAAAGAAGTGATGCACAGGTAGAGGAAGGTTCGTACAAGGCCCGGGGAGAAACACTGTGGTCAGATACGTCTGTTTCTTGGTTAGAGTCGGAGGGCACTGTGAGGACCTCAGTCATCACTAGATCGGGAATATCAGACTCTTTCATGGAAGGTGCATCCTCTTTAACTGAGGGCAGAGAGCCAGACTAGACAACAAACAGCAAGACAACAACCAATCAAAAATAAAGGGAAAACATGAGACACAGAAATACAGCAGGACAGAAAGACAAGCTAGTCATCAAAATAGGAAGGTGAAATGCAATATGAAGTTTCTACACAACATGTAAAGTTTCTGTAGCTAAGAGATTATTTTCAAGACCAGGGTCATAGGCTCAACAAACTGAACACACAAACCCTTTACTGTGTCTGCAACATGCATAAAGGTAAACATTTTCTCTGGTCCATGAATCACAAATCAAAAATTGCGTATTACAAAAACACCCAATGTGCAATAAAAGCTGTAAGTGGTTATGTACTGTATTGTTATATCTTGACAATATTTACTCATTCGGTCAGAAGATGGATATTAAGTTTACCAAACAGAAGGCAAATATAATCACCAGAATTATCATCTACAATATAACACCAACCACTGCATTCCTGATCCTCTCTTTGCAGACGCAGTGTGGCTTACTTTCAGTGTAGATATGAAAATAAGCCCTTGATAAATCAAGAGCAATCCCCTTGTTGTACAGGGTCAGTTTAACCACTACCACTACAAGTGCCATTCAAAAAGGTAAAATACACTGAAAACAGATTTTAAACTGTCCCTAAATTAGGACATTGATAAAAAGCCAAATAAGCTGACAAAACTGCTTGTTTACTTACACTTCTATTCTACTGCAAAGGCTAATAAATCACTCTACTGTTCACAACAGAAAAAAATATAAAGTCTACAGGTCAAACAATAGTAAATTTACAAAATGACACATCATTTTTCACACACAACATGACTGTGTTTGAATGTGTGAGCAACAGATCTGTGTTCAAAACTGTTTCCTTACCCTAATTCACAACAATAAGCTTATAATAATGACAAATAATTTGAGTCTGGAATGTCAGTTCGACTTAATTTAACTTCAGCGTACATAATGAAACGTATGTAAAGAAACCTGCAATTGTATGTTTTAAACAGAGATGAAGATAAAGAGGCAAACGTTACAGCAACACAGCCGCTTAAATAAATGCAGTTATTGTGTTTACTGTCTCTCAGACTCACGTTACTCTGAACTTTGAAGTCGGACAGTGAAGCCATGAGTTCATCCAGCTCTCGTGTGGCAGAGGAAGCTGAGATTCTAGCCTGCTGCTGGGCTACTGTCTCCTGCTGCCCTTCCCTCAGCTCAGGAACCACAGAGACTGATGGAGCGGGTCTACAAACATTACCAACGTAAAAGTGAGTCTTCAAGTGCTGGAGCACATCAGCTCAGGGCCAAAAATATTTGAGAAAAAAGTACACAAGCGGTTTTGTTTGTTTTTTACTCAATCCATTACATGTAATGAAAAGTCATTTGGTGTCACTAAGGGCAGGTGTACTATAAGTATATATGTAGTATTACATACTATACCTTTAAGCCATTAAAAAAGGGATTTAATTGAATGTGTGAAAGCTTACACAGGGGCCGGCACGGAGCTCTCCAGCTCACTCAACAGACTCTCCACACCGGGTCTAGTGTCCTCCAGACCCCGAGCGGCTCCCCCTCGTTTGGGTTTCTCCATCTTGGGAGGAGGGGCCTTCGCTTCCATGATGCCATTTTCCGAGGCAAAGCGCTGAGTGTTGCTGGCTGGTTTGGGGGGGTACGCCTCTGTCAGACAGTTAAAAGGACAATTTTCATTTTTGGATGAACTAACCCTTTATTCAAGATTCAAGGACATCAAAACTGACCTCGTTTATGCTCTTAACAAATAGACCCCTGGTCATAATGTGCACAAGTCAACAGCACATGCTTACAGGCGATGCTATGCAGCTCCAAATGTGTTCTATGTGATAAGATTCTGAGTGCTTGTTTGCGTATTGGCCCATACAGACCATAATCTTCTCTAGATATTTCTCTGACCCCTTATTCAGTGCAAGCCTATGGAATACTTTCACCTGTCAGCAGTGCATTAGTTAATTGAAAAAATATTTGTTATTTCATTTAAATAATTTCATCAATACAAAATATTAAATTATGGCATCTAAAATGTTAAACTATTACTTTATTATGTCTTGTGACATTCAGAGTCATAAACTCTAAAATACAGCAACTGTCTGTTGTTACTCTTGATCAAGATGAAGAGGAGTTTTAACGTGGTGTGTTCACCTTCAGCAGGTGTGTTGTGCTGTACAGCATTGAGCTCCAGCAGCAGACGGTCCAGTTCAGACAGGTTACTGCCCAGAAATGAGCTCATGACTGCAGCAGGCGGCTCAGTCGTCTTCTGCTTGTTAGGGAAACTGTAGACGTGCTCCTCGTCTGACTGTGACACGCGTGGACTCGGGCTTTTCTGAACTGAACTGAAAGACTTCAGGAAGACACAAATGGCAAAATATTACCACACTGAAGTTATGAACTACTGCATGTTGACTTACTCTTATTTTCATACTGCAAAAATTCCTCCCCGGTCTACCCAGACTGTTTACTGAGGAGGAGTCATTTATAAATCATTAGTGGTATTACGTCACCAGGCAAAGCTTTCTAACATTATAAGCAGATGGGGGGAGGGATATAAATCTATAAATTATGTACAATATGCTTCCTTTAAAGAAGTCCTGAAAATGTAGAGAGATCTAAAGATTAAGTGCTTCCCTTAAGAAAAAACAATCAGGGACTCAAACATTTGGTATTTGTCCAACAAGGTTAAAGAATAACTAGCTAGAGTATAAGGACCAACAGAAAACTCTTTAAATAAAAAACCCTTCAGGAACTTAATAATTGACAGTATGTGTAACTCCATCTTGTACTGTACCTGATTTGATGAGTGTTTGGATTCTGTTTTATCTAACAAGGTTCCATTCAGTGTTCCTGCAGGAGGTGACGTCACTGGAGGTGCGGAGGACACGCTCCGATAAGAGTCACTTCCTGAGGGGTAGGAGTACGGCGTCTCATCGGGGAGAAACACTGCTTGTTTGGAAATGCTGGAGGTTGTGGACTCCAAATCTGCCAGAAGAGCATCTGACAAAACAGAGAAACAAATACTGAGCAGAACAAAATCTAAACACAAGCATACAAAAGAAAATTTTTACATTTTCTAGGGGAAGCTTATGAAGCTCACTGTCATGGTGGAAGTGTGTTGCAAGTGGTCGCTAAGCAGTTGGTAGGGAGTTGCTCAGGCATTCTGAAGGTTTTTAAGTGTGTTGCTACGCGGGGTGCTTCAAATAAATTGCTTACTGGCCCAAATCCAGGAATTAAGTAACTTTACTCAGAAAACGATTTAAGGTAGCATTCGTATCTTTAGCACAAACGAAGTGCTGTGGTAATGTCACAGGTTTCATTCCCATGAAATAAACATACTGATAATAAACAAGCTTGGATGAACTTTTGCCACATTACATTCGGAAGAGATTTCACTTTTAGCTAAAGTTGTAAGAGTTAAGAGTTCCTGCTCTACCTATAAACAATAATAAACAACAATAATGTTTGATTATCAGTTTCATGCCAGAAGAACACACATCTATCAGAGATATGTCTGCATCAATATCATTTCATCAAGTCAAGCAGGATTCTCTGAGCTGTGGGATCATTATGAAACACGCGAGCAGGATGGAGAAATCACAGCAGCTTTAGTGGTGTAGGGAGCGGTGAGAGACTGCTGTGAAACAACAAATACACACGCATACAAGACATGCTACATTAATGCAAGATCAATATTCAAAAGCCATAAGCCCAGAAACACAGCAGCGCACACACAGTACAGGAGAGAACAGGATGTAGAATATCTCTTAAATATTCTTTAAGTTAAGACCTGTTTGTTTTCTGAGCAGTTTCAGTTTAAAAGTCCTTCAGCTAACGATTAAATCGGAGATAAAGCACCTTTAGATACAGACTGTCTCAAAGCATGACAGCTTGAATCCATCCACACTGAAAACATTGAAGCATTAGACACACTACAGTAAAACCCTTTCAAATAAACCAGTTCTATCATACGTAAAACATTAGTTTTGCTACAACTGCATAAAATTAAAAACAAATGCAAAACCCCAGTGAGCAGACTAGAAACATCACAAGCTGACTTTAAAGTTACAAGATGATTCAAATATATAACATGCAGTTTATTTTAATGACCAAAAACATCTAAAAATCATTTATATTTATTGTCCATCTGGGAATATAAAAACTCAAGCAGCTGTGAAGTGATAATAGAAACAGAGTCTGTCAACACTGCGTTCAGTGTTCAACTTTGATTATAAGTGAAGTAATGTAGTTCTCATGTGTTTCAACGTGTGTTAATTTACATGTGTTCAGTGTATATATAATGCTATACACACTAAACTCAAAAACATGATGTAACAAACAGTTTCTAAAAGCAGACATGCTTGTTTTAGTCCACAAACACATACTGTATAATAAAAAAAAAATCAACCTCAACCACCACAACAAGCACATGCTAACAGTCCACCACAAAACACAAGACAAGCACCAAAGCCACAGTCTCAAAAATGAACTAAAGTGATACAAAAAAAAAATTTTTTATATATATTTATATATATATATATACATACACACACACACACACACACACACACACACACACACATATATATAAAATAAGAGGATTAGAGGGACTGAATGAAGCTGATTACTTACGCTTCAAAAGACACACACAGTTACACCCTGTGAGGGTTCCTGTCGTTACCTTCGTACTTAATTTTAGACAGCAGGAGCTACGAGTGGAAAAAACAGAATAAGGAGGAAATATCAGAGAGACAGAAAGATCTAGAGACAAGAGTGAAATACAAGAACATACGACACTAGACAAGAATCACAAACGTTGCTTTCGTGAGCTGTCCGAGGGGAGGGCTGTTTCTCGGCAGGTGCTAACTTTAACTTCCCCTCCACATACCAGAAACTAAAAGTGTTATGGGTATAACCTGTCTGAAACTTTACTGTGTAAAGGCCACGGCAGCTCACGAGAAGAGCAGTGAGGAGGAGCGAGAAAAAGACATCTGTGTTTCTTAACCTTTTTTAACAAAGTCTAGGTTAATAAAGATCTTGATTATATACAGTAATAATAAAAAACATAAATGACCAGACTCAGTAAATATAAAAGCAGTAAAAGACAAGGAACATAAGCAGTAAGACTTTGAGACCTGAAGCTGCCCGTATCTGTCTGTTTAATGCTCTGTCCAATGAGGGAGTGGTATAGAAAAACATGAACCCATTTTCTCACTCTTCCTGAGTCTCTTCCCCATTCTGCTCTCTTTACTTCTTCATTTACATTCTGTACATTCATTATCATGCCCACCTTTCCTCTGAAATCCCTCTGTCCCGCTCTGCGTGTGATATTAAAACACACATTCATGAAGATCTTTTGTGATCGTCATCATAGAATGCATTCAATTTACATCATATACCTCATAAAAACATCTGACAGAGTATTAGTGACATCACAGCCGAGCAAACCTCCAAAAACTCCAAAAACATCTTGTAATGTTTTTGTGTTGAGAAAATGGTGGAGTTTTGAGAAAAAAAGCTCACTAATGAGACGGTACACTAAAAGGACGCTAAGAACTAAATGTTACCTCCCATATTTATCCAGGATGAGTCTGGAACCATGTAAGTCCCATCAGAAACTGACAGGCCGGTGCACTGAATGACAGAAACATGTGCCCTCTCTGATTCCAGATCTCCACTACAGCTGAATCCATGTCAGATATCAACCCTAGAGTCGGTCCTGCTTCTGCTGCAAAATCCTGCAGAAGCTTCTCAAACAGCGTCGTTTCTCCATCCATTTGGGAGGAAATCAGAACAGTGCCTAAAAGATCAAGGCGAGTATCTGGAGAAGTCTGGGCTCTGTAAGCAACAGTCTTGAGTAGGATGTTGAAAGGAAGGGTCGATCCCGTTCCAGAGCATTCAAAACATTCCACAAGCTTCGTTAAGTACACAGTCAGCAGACCTTTTCTGCAGCGCTAGATAACACTGACTCTCAGGAGGATACACTTACATAACGGAAACAAAAGTGAAGTCTATGCAAATCCATACATGACAAGCTTTAAGGGTCTGCAAAAATGTGGGGGCCAGACTTTATCAAGGAAGGAAGTAATTCAGGAAACTTTTAGTCTTTGGGCTCTATGAGCAGGAGGCACATAAAGGTCCAGAACTCTCATACTTTTGCAAAGGGTACACAGGATGTCACTTAATGACAGACAAAGTAGGACAGTCACTGCTCAGCTTCACAAGAAATAACCCACGCTAAACAAGCCATCAGCTGTTGCAGCCAAGGTCAACAACTAGTTAACCCTTCATAAATAAAAGTTATGGTCTAATTCATTTTAAGAATTAAAGAACATTTTATTAGGTAATATATACATTAGACCCATGAAAAATACAGAATATCGCAAAACCTAATCACTAAAATTAGCTTTTAGTTACTCTAGCATAACTTCCCACTGACACACCCCTTCAGACACAAGAGCCTATAAACAGCTAGTGATGTCATAACACTGCAACTTCTGACCAATAGCAGTGGTACACTGCATTACAAAGCATTACATTTTTGTTTGATATATTGATTCAGTATAGTATCTGTTTATTAACATTGTTTCTGGAGTTTTAATTGTGCCTGATGACATGCGTTTTATAAAAACAACAATTGCCACAATTATACACAATTCAACAACGTTGGTCATTAAATACTTTACAGTGGAAATCTGTTTAACAGGAAAGAAACACCAGGAAAAACAAGTGCTGCTATCAGATACAAACTCTCGGCCTTAAAGGCTCAATATTCATGCTGATTTCATCATTCATCCCCTCTACATACGCCCCCTTTTGGTCAATAACTGTAAATGCAAGTGATCTTTAACAGACAATAACACTCGTCAGTTGAGCAACAGGTCTTTAAAAATACTCAAGACAACTTTCATCTTCAGAGCAGGAAACTTCATCTATGCAAACAGATCAAACCTGATGGATAAATTAGATCAAGCAAGTTGGTCACGAGAAAAGTCATTTACGAGGCGTCTTTGAAAATCTAGAGCTCTGGAGACGTGACCTTCAGAGATTTGAGAGCAGTAGGGTGGTCAGCCAAACAGAGACACAAGACCTCAGCAGTAAAATAAGAAGTCCTCAACCGTAAACCTGCCACGCAGAGGCCGTGAAATACATCCCACGCTGTAAAACCTGAGAGATCTGATCAAATATTAATAACCATGAATTCTTGAGTGTTCTGTACCCAGCATGTGAAACAGGTGACAGATGAGGGACGGTATCTTGATTCTGCACGAAGAGAAATTACTCAATCAAAACACCACAGACAGTATTAAAGTAAATGGTAGTTTGTGGTCATGTCACTGAAAACAGGAATGCTCTGATTTTCCAGAAGTTCCCACTGCAAGAAACCTCATCAAAAACTGAGAAATAAGCCATATAAATCCATGAATAACTGCTTAAAATTAAACACTCAAAACGAATGACGCAACTGAAAACAGAGACTTGTCACAGCACTTACACATTGTTTGCATTTTTGTTTATTCGACTGATTCTACTGTTCTCCTCTCTCGTGAAAATCACATATGCTAAGTGATATTTACTGTATTGAGACTTACAGTATGTAGATGTTTCAATGAGGAAATTGTCGACCTTGACCTGATCAGGTGTTCCTGTAGCTCAATTGATAAAGCAAAGGTTGTGGGTTCAAGACAAGATCTCAGTAAAGGAGGATTCATTAGCCTCATTAGTAAAGACCAGTGAGTCTGTAAATGATGGTTATCCCTTACACACTGAAATACAGAGACAGATCAGAACATGTGCATTGCCTCACTAATACCCTGAAAGTGTATTCATTTATTAATTACATCATATTAGAAAAGGCTGTTTCTGTCACTCAAGTTTTCATGAGAAGCTCCTCTTCCTGTCTGAGGGACAATCTAATGTAATTACAGTAGTCTGTGGGATGTGTTTATGTTGGCCCTGTATAGTAACTAAGTATACCGACAAACCATTCAACCGATCCGTGAGACTTCAACATATAAGAGGCTATGCAACACGTCAGGAAGTCTTAACAAGTTTTGATGAATTTATGACATCAAATCTTCCCTTCTACATTTTATTCAGACAAAACTGTAAAGAGGAAGTTAAAGCATTCTGATGGGTAACCGACTCAGCAAATATGTTGCAGTGAAAGATCGAACATTATTTCTGGGGTCAATTTTTTTACTGTATGGAATGTTGAAGACAGCAAGTTCTCTGCATGTGTCTTTATAGCATCTGCCTCGGCTCAGGGTTCAGTGAATTCTTATTCCACATGTAAGAAACGAGATATATAGAAACATTACCTACAGAGACGTGTGACATCAGTTTTTGTAGTCAGAAAAAGACAAGAAACAAATGTATAAGTCTCTACTAAATATTCCTGCATCAGGTTCTATTCACGCTCCCACAAGCGCTATACCCCTCACCCGTCCCTCAGCCCCTTATCTGATAGGCAGAAAGATGTTCTAGGAATTCCTGGAATACCACTGCCTGTTTAGACTCGTGTGGAACGTCTCCAAATATCCTGGCAAACGTGCCATTTAGGTTACGGCTAAAATTCAGGGCCAATTCTGGGCATACACAGAGTTTTTAGGTACACAGAGAAAGCTAAAATAAAAAAACATAACATCACTGCTTTTAGAACCACAATTTCAACAGTACAACCTGCTAGATGTACAACTAATATTAACTCATTTTACTTTAAAAAACGTTCTCTGGCCAACTCAAGCTCAGTGTCTGACTGACACAGTGTACCGTAGCAAAACATAAGTCACTTTACACTGCATGAGAAAACTCTACATTCAGCCGATTCAACTGCTACATTCAGATTTACACAAAAGGTTTTATTCCTTCCTGAATCACCATCACAATACACACACACACATCACAGTCTGGCAACATGAAGCGGTGTGTGTGCTGAGGCTGTGTTTACACATCACAGCCAAATGCTGTTTTCACAGAAAGGGAAGCAGTTGTGACATTTTTAAAATGTGACTCAGAGTC
Source organism: Ambastaia sidthimunki (assembly GCA_036877625.1). Lineage (NCBI taxonomy): Eukaryota > Metazoa > Chordata > Actinopteri > Cypriniformes > Botiidae > Ambastaia > Ambastaia sidthimunki. The sequence goes on from JAZGTK010005584.1 coordinate 14,049, forward strand.
ACCAAGAGAAGTTTAAACAGCCTGCGTTTAGACCGAGTTTTATCAGCATTACTGTTGCTACGGACTTCATTCAGAGATGAGATATTAAACCACAGACATGTATTATTGTCTCCATCTGTTAACATGCAACATTGTCAGAAGTCACTCTACAATATGCAAGTTTCACGGTGACTGTTAATAACATGTTGCATTTTAAAGCATGCATATAACATTAAAACCAAAAACTGAAGGTTTGGGTGGGTAGCACCAGCTGTTTGTCAACATGATCACACATTTTCTTAAGACATAACCACAATGTCACAGTTCAGAGCACTTCTGCCAGTTTCACACAGCTCAGTCCTACAACTATCACCAAACTATCAGCAACAGTTTCTTTAGGAAATGTTTAATTCTAACATCCTTTTTAAAATACCCATAACTCATCGTTCACAAGGTAACTCAAATCTGCATTAAACATTTGAAATCTACTTTGCATATTGTTCGATCAATAGCTGATCATGAACTGGAAAACACTCATTTTAAACCGTGACAGAGCAAATAAACAACTAAAGATTTACTAAAGAACACTCGCACCTGATCTTCAGGTCAGAAACACTCGCACCTGATCTTCACGTCAGAAACACTCGCACCTGATCTTCACGTCAGAAACACTCGCACCTGATCTTCACGTCAGAAACACTCGCACCTGATCTTCACGTCAGAAACACTCACTCCTCAACGCTTCACTGAGCAGGACAGAGAGATCCATACAAACTTCATCAGGTTAACGAGTATAAACTTTTTTTCCTTTTCTAATTTCGCCTTTTCTCACCTCTGCAAAATTTTGCATGTATGACTCTGTCACATTTATCTGTCTAACCTTGTGCTCTCTTTAAATAAACAACACTGCATGTGTGCGCAGACACACCAAATGCAGTTTGCACCAGAAATCATGCAGTGTTAATGTGACAGAGTTGAACTTTTTTGTATTCAGATCTGTGGCCCAGTGAGAGCTGTTCTCTTCCATCTGATACACTTCAGTTACGTGTATAACTGTGGTTGCTTATGTGCTTTAAATCCAATTCAACTCTGAATTGTGCAAATGTGTTTCAGTCTGAATGGGCAGATCAGATTTCAGCTTTGGGCTTTTAGGTCAATCCGGACGTAACGTGTATAGCGTCAAACACACACTGCATGAGTTACTACAGCTGCATCTGAACGGTTAACGATCACATGTGGAATGAATTATGCTTTAAATAATGCGGACTGTTCTGAATGCATCACGCATGAACATATAAACAGTTCAATCATTTCTGTCTGCCTCACGAGTCCTGATAAACAACAGTTTGCTCCCACACTGACAGCTACTCTCAGCTGTGCTGGAAGAAAGTCTATAGGTATCATTTTGATGTCCAGGTTAAACCTATGGCAACCAATGTAAATACAGCAGACGTTTTCTACACCGCCCGAACAAATGGACCCGATTTCATTACCTGCAAAATGACAGCACGGGCCGATTTGAAAAACAAATGGAAACTGGGTGCAGAGTGAACAAACACAACAGCACTGTCACACAGATTTCATCAATAAACAAGCCACTCACCAGTTCTATGTTATAAGATCATAAACACTCTGTAAGCACCGTTCAGACACACAACACAGTCAGTCTCATGAGTGTCATTTCAACATACTGTCTAGACCATCTGAGTCAAACACAGGCCTGGTGGGTTTTTGTTATAGATGAATGCTAACGAAACTAACTTTTAACACGTTCAAATTTAAAGGTAGTTTCAAGGCACCAATACCAAAACAATCATATACTGTACATAACATCACTTATATTTTCACTGCCGTGGGCAGGACAAGTTCCAACAATAAAGTTAGATTAAGAGTCATAACGCATCATATCGCAGTCAATATCGCAGTGTGTATGCGTTTACATGCGTTTACACGCGTTTACTCTCCGTTACAGCAACACGCGCAGAGAGAAACGCTGTATATTACATGCTGACGTCAGTACAGTTTGTGTTACTGGCATGTAAAATGACACATTGCGTTACATTAAAGTTACTCCAACACTCACAGAAGTTGCAATAAACGCAACGGGACACAACAACTGCACAAGCACGTAAATAAACACACGTGTAACTTCTGCATGTACTGATCGATATCCCGCTGAGGACAGAAGTTTACAGGTTTAATGCACAACACTACACAACTGAACATCTGTGTGAATGAACGCTTTCGACGCGCGTCCTGAGGCCGCAGCGTGTCGACGCGCGCTGACGCTCGCGGCTCTGACTGAAGTTCAGCGTGAACGCGACGCGCGGCTCATACGCACCTAAATCGTCCATGTTTCTGCGCCGGTTTTGCTGCAGCAGCTCGTGATCCACCGAGCCGCTCCGCTTCGGGTCTCGTGTGCGCGCCGCCGTCGCACGCGGAGAAGTTTTCAACTCTCTGGCACGCGCGGCGCGCCCACACTTCAGGGGTCGAGCACGCGCAGCGCTGAGCATTGAAGTATTTAATAATGTAAATATTAAATATAGGAAAATAAATATTCATAAATATTAACATGTTATATAATACATGTTACTAAATACACACACACACGAGCTCGTTTTGTTATATATAAAGAAAAGCAGTGAACTCGTTCTGTCAGCTGGTATGGACAGCAGTAAATGCTCAATACACATGATTGCATCTGTATATTACACAGACTCATGCATTAACTAGTTACCCTAATGATGCCAGTAAATGATGTGATATACGTTAAACTGAAGGAAGACATACACAAACATCTGTAGATGTTTCTGTTCTATTGATGAGGAAGATGTGTATGTGTGTGGCCCATAGCAGGAGCTGCTGGGTATCATTAGGCTCTGAGATATCCCATGACTCTGAGATATCCCATGTTTCAACAGTTGTGAACAGGCTGCTGAAAGCTTCAGGCTCTTTGGGATTTTGCTGAACACACTCTGAATTCACGCTCACTTTTCCTTCTCCGAGCGACACTCCAGCAGAACCTTGTTAGGAATGTAAGCAGCTGTGCTAATTTAAGCTCATCTGTATACAGTCCAACACAGCAAACACACTTCAGCGTTCAGACTTATTCATTACTGGAAACGAATGAGCAGTTTTTACAATCAAATGGTTGTTTTTATAGTGACATTTATTACAGAATACACTGTAGTGTATCGATCACTCCACGTCTGAAGACATGGCCGTGTGTAATAAGTTAAAATGTTAATGAGAAGCAATGTGTCTAACTGATGAGAAAAACCCCACAGAAACCTCTACAGTGTCCAACAGTAGCAAAAACATTCTCATACAGGAGAAACGTTCAATGAACATTCATAGAAGTTATTAATGTCCTCTGGGTAGATATATTTACATCCTTTGATTCTAAAATGGATCTTTTCTAAGAACTGCAGTCATCTTCCTCTTAATGTTAAAACTGGTGACTAAGTCGACACTCTTGAAAACTGCATTTATTTTAGGACTCATGTAAATGAAGGTCAAAGTCTCTTCTAGTTTTCAGTAAGGTTGTTTGTGTGACTATGTATCGAGAGAAGACACACAGGTTGTGATAGACAGAGGACTTTACCTTGAGCTGTCATGTCACTTACATCAGCAAAGTTTAAAGGTTTCCTTTCACACTTGTATTGGCCTGTATTAACATGAAACTCTTTTGTAGACTACATCTGAAGTCAGTAAAGTTTTTACATTTGAGCACTAAAATAAAATCGGAACACAAACCAAAACCGATTTCGTTTTCTAATATTTTTAGTGAATCTGCAAAACACTTTAGATGTTATCTACTGCTCTGTTGAACAGGCATTAAAGACTTAACACTTCGCAAAATGTCTACACCACAAAAAACAGAAGTTAAATTGCACATTTTACTTCCACAATTATGTGTTAATCTTTCTGTCTAAGTGTTGTGGGAAGGCAGAAAGCCCGGCCTGGCTCGATGGACCACACTGTCTCAGAACAGCCTCATAGGTATGTCACAGAGAGGCCATTCATGCAGTCATTTACGACTCAATCTTCAAAATCAGCTAAACGCTGCCTTGCCCACACTCAGCTGAACTCTCTTCCAAAGAGACACTAAATAAAGACACACAAACACACACACTGATATGGTTACTAGTGGCCATCTATGACGGAAACATGTGAGCGACTGCTCAAACAAACACAACAAGTCAAATGCTTTCACAGCTCAAAATGGATTGTAATTCTCAGTGAAAAAAGGCAGGGCGTAAGTTTTATTTTTAATTAATTGATAATGTTGTGAAATGTGACCTTTATATACCAAACAGAACCAGGTGATTAAAGAGAGTTTTGTGATGTCAGACAAACAGGGAAGTGAATTTTGAATATTTTGATAAAAGCACTTTTTAATTTAGAAAAACAGGCATTAATTATTAGCGCAAATGAAATGTTGCCTCTTTAAAATCGATCACTCCACTTCATCAAATGAAAACAGAGACAGCAGTCTAAAGTCAGAGATCAAACCACAGGGCCGAGGCCTTTATTTCAATAACAGACACACAGGAGGTGAGGCAGTCACTATTGCTTTCCTGGTCTCTTCTCTCCCTGTGAGCGGGCGCAGAGGTCCTCAGCGGCCCTCCTTCAGCTGCTGACGGCCGAGGTGGGTGGAGCAGGAGGGGCGGGTGTTGGGATGGGGTTTGGTTTGGGATTGGGAGCCGGCTCAGGGGTGGTGAAGCAGCCGCGTTTGTGCCACTGCATGTCACGCACACGCCGGACGGACTGCAGCTGCGGTTCTGTGGCTCGCCAGTCATTCCAGTGTTTAAACTCACCGCGTTCAAACACAAACTGACGCCCGCGGTAGCCAGGGTACACGTAGCCAACCCACCTGAAACAGAAATAAACACTTACTGCTTTGTAGCTCAGACTGTAGCTGTAACAATCCACAATCATTCGAGCAGAGAATCTATCTTCTCATCTAGGTAACATATATGTCAGACAGTTTTAAATAAAGCAGCTTACAGTGCATTTAAGCTTTGTGTTCCCCTGAGAATTAAACCCACAACCTTTGCGCTGCTAACACAAAGCTCTACCAGCTGAGCTACAGGAACACTTTAACTATAGTTGTGGTGGGGTTTTGCTAGTTTTTCAAATTTAGAACAATTATTAAAACTTTATAATTATCGTCCTTTGTGTGAACGAACGTTTACAGTATTTAAAGTCAACGTGAAGTTGTGTACAATAACATCACCAGGAATTTATTAAGAAAGTAAACATATGAATTATGATTTCATGTAGACATTACACAAACTGTCTATTATCACGAAAACACTCATTTCAGAACAAAGATCACGATCATACCCACGTGAATGTAAAATAAAACTTCATTTACAACAATAGATCCATCCAACTCACGTTCCACTGACAGCCTTCAAACTGGCCACACGGTCCTGGAAACCGTGAACCCACAGGCTGGGAATGTCATCATCCACAATCTCCATCTTCCTCCCAGCAAAGCTGCAGTTCTCAAACAGATGAAGCTTGTGGTCTGCGCTGTCCTGGCAAGAGAGACCATTAAAACAAGACTCATTGGAAGATGACAACACAGCAGGTCTTTTCTCCATTCTCAATGTTTCTCTAACCACTTTGAGGGGTCTGATGGACAGGAGACAGCAGCTGCTCTGGTTGTTGGTCCAGGTGGTCCAGCGTGGATATTCTCCTTTCTCTAAAACAAACTGCTCTCCTGCGAAACCCTTCTGCTCAAAGGCGACCCACCTGTGTTCACAAAACATTCACGTATATATGCACAAATTCTAACTGCGTTCAATTCAATTAAAATTTATTTATATAGCATTTTCACAATGTTGCAAAGCAGCTTTACATTAAAAACACAAAAACAGGACAATTGTGAGACATATAGAATACAGAACAAAATGACTAAAACATGAAAGATTTTGGATTTGGATAAACAAGCACACCTAAAGATGAGATCACCCTCATGTTGGTCCACACCCAGTGGAACACAACAGAAGATGTTTTAAAGATGCTGAGATGCTCTTTTCCATACAGTCTCATGCTCCAGAAACAACTACTATAAAAGCACCCTTTCATACTCCACTCATTCACAACCATGTGTGAAGAACAGAAATCATTATGCCTTAGCTGTTCTCATTTGCACATGCTTTCATTGTGGCTGTCAAACTTTGCTTTCATTGTGGCTGCAGAAAAAAACATCTCTTGCTTTGGTCCACTGAGAATTAATGTCATACAAGTTAAAATGACATGAGGGTAGGTAAATAATAACAGAACTTTGACTTTTTGGTAAATTGTTCCTTTAAGAGTTTAAGAGTTTTTGGGGTCAGAACAGAGACAGAATTATGAGGTTAGACAGCATAGAAAAATATGTACTCACGGCCCAGACTCAACCACGATAGATCCAACTTTTTCCAGGTTCTTTTCAATCAAGTCTTTACATTCTGCTGACAGCTCCACCTTCTTTCCACGGAAGTTCTCGAATTCATACAGTGCGACCTGTTCAACACACAATTCAGCACTTTAAATCATAACTGAACTGAGCAGTTAATGTCTTTACAGAGTGAAAGTCAGACAGTAAAACAAACACACATAGATTCATATTTACTTTCAATGATTGTCAATGTAGAAATGTATGAATCTGGCTAGAGTTTGTTTCCTTTTGGTGTGTTTTGAGCAATGGTGAAAAATGTTTCATTCATGATTCATGCAGGTGTGACAGAGAAAAATCCAGATATTTGTAAATGATGAATGACATACATTCATGTGTGATCACTAAAGATACTGACTGGCTAATTTGATTGGACCATTGTTTTTACATTGACATTTTTTTCTCATGCGTTTTGAGATATCCATGAACTCATTCGCTCATTTGTGTCTCTTTTCATATTTTAGGAGAAACATCTGAAACAGAGATAATAAAACATAACTGAGAGGTCAATTAGCAACTTCATACAGTTTTGGACTTTTGACTGTGAATTGTATAACTGAATTTATTTTGGACCTTATAAACAGCTCCTGCTCCTCCTTGACTCTTCCCAGCGACCTGCTGATCTGGGACTCCCTGCTGATCTGACATCTCTGCCTGCCAATCACAAAACACACCACCTAAGACGAGACAGAATCAGTCGACACGCACCAATCACCAGCCGATCTGACATCTATGAAATGACATCTAGACACTGTTTTGTGGTTCTAGTGCTCAGACAAAAACTTCACTTCATTAAAGTTTCATCACTTCTTCTTTGGCAATAGAAGTTTAGATCTCAGTTTTAGTCTGATAAAATCTTAATAATGCCTTTCCTTCATCTTTTATACCAATTTCCAGTTTTAAACCAAACTGTAAATGACTTCATTAAATATTCAAACAATAAACATGGAGCAAATTTTTATGACACTGAATTATGAATTGATCCATTTCATATGCACCTCAAATCTGACAATATCCAATAGCCCGGGGCCAGTCGTCACTTTCTCCAGTCGCTACTTTTCTTTTAGCTTTGACTTCACAAAGTTATCGTACATTCCAGCGATATTGCCCAGAAAAAGGTAATAGCAAAACAACATACAAAAACATTGCTATACAAAAACAAGTATTTATGCAGTCTAGCGGCAGACTTCCCCCGGTCTGCTGAACGACAAACACAAGGTGTAAAAGAGAAGACAGAGGGAGAGAAAGATGAATTGAAGACAGGCAAATGTGTTTCCTGTTCACCTGTTTCTTCTGTCCTTCACCTCAGCAGTTGTCACCCTCCACTCTCCCTCAGTGTGTGTGTGTGTGTGTGTGCCGGGCATGTGAGGGGATCTGGGGGGTATTTATGGTTTAATTCCGTCCACAGCAGCAGAAATGGGCTGTCCGTCAATTGCTGTTGATGCAGCAAGTCTGTCATTTGCATTTGTGTCCATCAGACTGCATCTCAATAGGAGTTGGCAGGTGTTGCCCGCAGCCTCCGGGCTGCTCTGCTGCCAGTGTGGGTACAGCGGCACCAGCCGGCAAAAGCCAAGAGGATTCCGAAGGGATCAGCCGCTGTCATCACAACCCTGCTCACCCACTGTTCTCTCTCTCTCTCTCTCTCTCTCTCTCTC
>JAZGTK010005585.1:0-22133 GCA_036877625.1 Ambastaia sidthimunki
TTTTAGCTGGGTAATGTGTTTTTCTTTCTTGTGTGGACTATAATATTCCACACATATAATATTTCATAAGACTAGATATTGTCAGTTTGGTTAGTTTAGCTTGCTTGAAACTATGTCTGATCGTCTGAAAATGTGTCGTTTCACAGAATCTTTTTCTTTCAGTCATTTGCCGCGTCCTTGAGAAGACTATTTCTTACACAGACAATACTGTCAATCATTCATTCTGTGTCATTTCAACTCTTACATTGCAATTGATCTTATATATTTTAGTCAACATTCTGCTGCTAAAAAAAGAGGCCATCTACAGAACGTTACAAAGCCAAGGGTTAAATGAAGTGACCTTTTTTCCTTGCCCGGAGGGATTTTCCCTCCATTTTCTTCCACGTTGCGTGGCTAACAAAAGAGGTATTGGAGATCGGGATTGTTGTCATTGGAAAGCGATGACCTTGCCTTAGCGTCTATAACAGGTCACACTGATTTGCCACAGAGCCACTCATCCGGACGCCGCGTCCCAGCGAGGCAGCCCACAGAAATACCTCCATAATAATGGAAGCTGTGATTGTTCACAAACAATCAACTGGAAGGCAATCCAACTGATAAGAGGAGACGGCTTTAGCAAGGAGATGGGTTATGAACATGGCAATGAGAGGTGCTAGATCTGAAATAGGAAAGGCAGACGCTCTATAACCTGTAATCCCAGAGACAGCCCAAAGCCCTCGGCAGTCAATGCGAGTGGCAATCACTGATGGATCACCTTACTGACCCGCCACTCACCGCATAAATGGGTGCAGTGGTATTTGTGTCTGAGGTTTGTGTAAAGTTAAATGTGGGTTGCTTGTCACCTAGTGGTTTATAACGTGAGCTGAAAATACAAAGGTCACAGGTTCAACCTTTGGAAAGGGCGACCTAAAAAAAGTGTTCTATCAACTTAGCCTTTCAAAGAACCAGTTAGAAAGCGTTTAGCCTCGTGCACTGTGGGTCAGGAAAGAAGATGTGGAAGATTTGTGGTTATAGATCTGGGCATCTAACACTGTGGTTTTCATACTTTTCAGCAAAGCTTTTTAACACTCTTCTTATGAAAAAGTGTGCGTAAGAGATGCTTTAGTATATTGGAAAATGTGCTGACAAACTAGCTTAGGTTCCATGTTCAAACCCATTTAAGAGAGTGTGTTAAAATCTGATCTTTTGTAGACAGACTTTTGACTAATGGCATGAAGTCCAGACAACTTTGCAATTTAGTCTGGCCAAGAACCACCCACAGAGACAAACACAAGACCATCTGACAGACATGTAAAGCAGATAACCATCCAGTTTTTGCTTCCACATAAAGATTAATCTGAAGTTAATGATATAAAAATAATAGAGTTCAAATATTGTTTGAGAATTTTCCACACAACAGCTGGTTTAATTCTAATAAATTCCAGCGGGTTCTTTTGACTAGGAGTGGAAGAGAATAATTCATTTACAATCATCTGTTTTCTACACCCTTATTTATAAGTTAATTGCTTTGTAAATTTATATTTATTGAGACCAGTGGTCTGTCACGAGTGTATGAATTAGTAAACTCTAGCTGAACATTCCTCTTGGCTTTCCACCAAGTGCTGCCAATATTTCATTTTAAAAACACCTTTGCAGGCAGGTAATTAAGTGTTCCGCGCGACTCCTGGCACTGATATGGGACTGTAAATGACTCGAGTTGAGTTTGGACAGGAATTTAATTGATTGAAATGCAGTGCTCTCTGTCACACCTGCAGACGACGCTGGAATGAGGAGTTTTATTTACTGGCTTGTAGCACAAGGCAGGACAGAATGGAGAACTATGACAATTAAAATGACTTTGAATACACATACTTCAGAAACTCAGGCACATTAAAGGAGCCCATCTCTAAATGTAAGTTATAGGAACGTTTTTAAAACATTTTGTAATTCTCTAACCTTCCACTAACAATTTTAGTTTAACATTTTTGACACATATGATATACAACATGTACATGTAGAGAACTTTTAGAGAACATTAGCCAACATTCAGAGAATGTTCCCTGTTAAGGTTCCTGCTAAATATGTGTATTCAACAAACTATGTAGAATTTTTGCAATACTATGCAACAAAGTATCCACTAACAGGCAGAAAAACCTATAAAGAAAACTTTTGTGTGGAGAGGAAATGTGTTGATGCTATCTTCTTAAAAACAATAAGACTGGAGCATATTTAATAAGAATGCAGACAGGGAGGGCTGGGTTTTAAACTGTTTTTGTGACTTGTTGATAAGGAAGAACCTGTCACTCAGTTTGATGGACAGCTCTGAGATGTAACTGTGTGTGTGTGTGTGTGTGTGTTGGAAAGGAAACCACTTTGAATGACTTGTTTTATCTGCAGGCTTATATCCTGCTCTTTTTCAGTATGGAATCTTCCACTCTCTATCTCACCATCTCTCTCTCTCTTTAAATAGCTTTGTCTGGAAAGAATGAAAGAGCATCTCTCTCTTTCTCTCTCTCCTTTTTTCTCCTGGGTTCTGATTAGCTTATGAACTGTGAGTGGCATTTGAGTGTTTGATATTAAGGCTTTTGTGCACTTTTGTGTTTGTGGGTGTTAATACTTTTCGCTCGACTGATTTGCATTGCGAAACGCACAACGTCTCCATTCTCATGCATGAGAAGATCTTATCGAGATATAAATGTCTCCGATAGCTACGGTGAATTTGATAATGAAATGAATTAATAAACAATTTGACATGTAAACGCTCTTTCCATCGCATCAGCGAACGAGACGACGCGTGCGCGACAGCGAGCGCACACACGCAAACTCACTGACATCTGTGCACTTTGAGCTCCGGCTATTTCTGGAGGCTTGGATCGGGCCCATTGCTGCCAATGATGAGGTATTGATTGGTTGAGAAATGTCAGTGTTAAATAACAGCCTGGAGCGCTGAGGCGATTCTCCTGTCGGCCACTGGGGGAGGCTGTGAACGTTCAGTTCTGCAGGACGGTCGCCCGGGGAGTTACATCACGCAGCGCACGGCCCGCATCACCGAAAGGCCGCGACAAGCTGCTCTCAGAGGAACAGATGCTTTTCACGAGCCCGTTCTCCTCAAGGCCTCGGACGATGTGATTGCCGATTTGGGCTGTGATTTCTTCCAGGTTTGCTCCTGAACGTTCATTTACTGGGGAACAGGACGGTCATGAGAGCAGACGTGCGGCGGTCACACACGCTGTCGGAGGAAAAGCAATGGATCAAATGAGATGGAATTGCTTTTTCTTTGTCTCACGGTCTCCAAAAAGCCCACAGGAACATGAGGCACAGTTTTCACCGCGTGTGCGTGTCTGAGAGATTGTGATCGTATCACAGAAACATCTTAACTCAGAATCCTATCTTATCTGTTTAGTAACCATAGTGATTTCATGTTAGGAGCTTGAACTTGTCAGATCTTAACACTTAGGCCTCGGGCCTGAATGTGTGACAGAAAGAGAAATTTTAAACATTAAAGGGATAAACTCAGAGAATGGAGACAGTAAAGTTAAAGGTGTTTAACACTTTTTTTTTTTGTTCTTCACAGGTCCTTTTATACTGACTCTCAGTTAATGTGAATGAAACCTGGAAAAATACCAAGTTTTTTTAAATTCAGGTTTTTGAAGGGCAGGTGATTAAAGGCTGTTCAACATAGAAATTTGCCTGTTTTTAGAACTATAATGATATTCAATCACATGTTCTGTGTAAAATTGCATTACTGTGATTTTGTGATTTTTGCATCATGGTACCATTTGCTGTACTGCTTTTAATACATACTACATATATATAGTTTATATAATGCAGTGTATAATATAGTTTGCTTTTGTTTATTGTAATTTTGGGGTGAAAAGTGACCAGACGTGTTTTCATGAGATCCTCCTTGTCCCTCAGAAACCTGAAGAAATAAATCAGAATCCTCACGGCATCACAGACTGTGTGGTCGCTGACTGACAGTGTCATCCATTGAAACCTCTTAAGGCAAATGCCAGAAGATGCAATATTCATGCAGCCACGCTCTGAGCTCTGCTGACAGGCAAACCCAAGACCCCTCAATCTCTCTCTCCTTCTCTCTCTTTCTGTTTCAATTGAACAGGCAAACAGCCTTTTCAGAGATGAGCATTTGCCGCTAAATGTCCCTCTTGCGCGCACAAAGCCTCCTGGGTAATATTTCAGGTCTGGTTCTATGGAGAGGTTGTGCGTTTCAGATTTGGCTCCTGTAGCCGGGTTCTCGCTAGCTTTGCTCCCGGGAGACCGTTCCAGCCAAAATTCGCTTCACTGCAGGGCAGATCTTCCACCAGCTCTCTCTTGAAGGAAGATTAAACGTTTTCGCGAATCAGTTGAATCATATTAATGATGAATTATGCGAAAGACTCTCCTGGTGAGACGCCACAAGTGGGTCATATATGAAAGCCCGCAGGTGCTGCTGCGAGGGCTTGGCTGCTCTCTCCACAGTCAGAGCTGAAGGTGTGTGGCATTAACATAATCGATGCTGGGCAGCATTCTCTGCACTCTGCTGGAGATGCTTCTGTTCCTGAGTGGACTGATCGCTGAAGAACTGCATTGTGGGAATCCACTGGTTTAGAACGTTTACTACAGAACGTCTCACAGATAGATCTGTACTGCATCTCCAACTCGATAGCAAGTCCTGCTGTATGTCCCTGTTAAAACCATGTTATTTTTAACCCCTCTTAAAAGCAATTGTTAAAATTTTAGTGTGAAATTTATAGAATATTAATACATATTTCCACTTACAAACTACATAAATGAAAATGAAAACTATATTCTTATATGTCTTAAAATAAAAGATGGAGGGCTGGTTTAAATACATAAAACAGTGACACTTTTACATGAATGCATTTGACAGACACTTTAGACATTTAAAGTGACTTACATTGCATTTAAAGTATACATAAAATCAGTATGTGTGCTCCCTAGAAATCGAACCCACAACCTTTGCGCTGCTAATGTAATGCTCTACCAATTGAGCTACAGGAACACTTCACGGTATGATTGAGATTTTGATTGGATCTGACATGAAAAGCTACACGGACACTGTGGCAAAAACTCGACTTCTTGTCTGTGGCTCCCTGAAATGTGTCTGACGGGTCTTTGACAACATCTATTTAAGAAAAGAAGAAGGATTAATGAGTTAATTAATCATTTTATGTCATTTTGAAAAAGACCCTGGAGAGGTGTCTCACAGCAGACCGGCCTTTTCTGTTTTTTTTTTATTTTTTGGGGGGGAAAATGTAATTGTTTTCAACGATATGCAGCCGCTTGCTATTTTGGCCATAGTTCTTAATTATGATTGGTGTTATTGCTCTTCAGAGCATAGCAAATTGCTGTTATGTTGTTTGCCTGGGCCTAATCTCATTGGCACGTTGTCACAAAAGTAATTATCTGTCATTTAAATTGATGCCATAAGCTCAAGTCACAGGCACACCTGCTGCCACCAGCCAGCAGAGAGAAGTAAAGATCAGGACTCCTCCCATCTCTCTCTCTCTCTCTCTCTCCATATGCTCTGCGCTGCTCTCTCTGCTACAAAAAATATGTTGGTGATAGTCAAGGGCCCATTTTTAAAGTACAATGTAACTATTATTGCTGTACTGGGACATATTACAAAGCTGTATATTTTTTAAATAAATTTACAGCATCAGAACTGCTCAGCTTAGCTTCGGTTTCAGCTGTATTAGCCCACTATGTATACTGAGTAAGTATACTTAGTATACAATAAGTATAGTACTTAATAATAGTACTTAATAGTACAATAAGTACTGCCCCATCAAACGCCATCAAAATTTGTTGGATTATTTGTAGTGTTTAGCAGCCTATGTCACTATTTATAAAAATGCAGGGAAAATACAACATTTGTTCTGTGGTTCTGTAGCTCAACTGGTAGAGCATTGTGTTAGCCGCGCAAAAGTTGTGGGTACGACTCCAAGGGAGCATAAGTACTAAAAATACATATAACTCGAATGCAATGTAAGTTGCTTTGGATAAAAGCATCTGCCAAATGCATAAATGTAAATTTTTAGTTTCACATAAAAAATTGTCTCAGCATCAGCAAACACCTAGAATTTGAGACGTGCCTTGATAGTTAAATGGATGGAGTAAATAAGTGAAGTCTGGTGTGAGTTACTGCATTGCTAGATGGTCTGGTCTGCTGTGCCAGAGTGTTTGGCATGGACTCAGGATGAGTTACCCATAATCCTCTTCAGACCTGAAGCTCTGTGAGGGATCAACTCCTGATGGATGATCTAACACAGGGTTGGTGAATGCTCTTTTCAGCCAATGAATAACATTAAAAATTCAAACAGCAGAAGGAGGAGACAATGATGAATCTGACCTTATTAATTTTAACTTTGGATAAATAATGCAAGGCTTTCTGTTCAACCCTCTCCCGGTTCCTCCACCTCCTCCCCCTGACGGCAGCACCCCTGTATGATCTCTGATGATACATTAACATCCTGTTCTGTAGCTGAAAGTCTTTCTAAAAACAGCCGAGCAAATTCAGGGTTTTGTGGAAAGGACAGTGAAATCAGGATGTGATGCTGAGAAGATGAGAGGGTTCAGGTGGACAGATCTTTTCGTTAGAGGTGGGAGGTTGTTTTCTTACAGCACAGTTGCTGTACAAACATCTTGTTATTTTACCAAATTTACTGACTGACCTTGCTGTGCCATTTTCAGTCTTGCGTCTTTCAGAAAACATTTTAATTAACGTTCAAAGTCACAATCAAAACAAACACAACAATTAACAAACGCTTGTTATGTTGTTAGGAACTTAGTAGGAAATGCATTTGACGATAACATTTGACGATACATTTCCTAAGAAAAATGTGTGTGGTTGCCAGGGTGTTGCTATGACATGCGGTTACTAAAGTGTCTAAAATAGCACATTGCTATGCAGTTGCTAGGGTGTTCTGATTGGTTACTATATGGTTTACAGAAACCCATAATCCCAGTTATGAAAAATAGCAATAGTGACACTAAATGCAAAAACCACAAAATAGAACTGAAGGAATTTTGTGAGGACCTTATAAGAAAAGGGTTTTATGTAAATTTTTACTTCATACTTTCATGTTAGCTTAATTCACTCTGGTAAGAGCAGGTCTGAGCTGGCATAGATGTTTCTGTCAGGAGTTCTGAAATCCACACAGAACGTGTTATACCCTTGACAAATTGGAGTCTAAAGAGCGACCTCTTTTTAAATAGGACCATCAGCTTGACGAGAAAGAGACAAGTCCCCTGCTCGAGACTGATATAAATAAAATGACAATGAGGAAGAATCTGCAAGCCCTCTGTTCTTGTTTCGTGTCCGGCTGAGGTTGACAGTGATGCTGTTCTGTTCTGATGACCGTCTTCAGTATTGGACGGAGGCAGCCGGGCTTGACTCAGCCTCTGATGGTCTGCTGATTGCACAGATGTCCCTAAAAAGGCAAGTTGCCGTGGAAATGATGAATGATGTGTGTCCTGCCCTCCTGCCCTCGGCTATCAAGCGCTGTCTAGAAAACAACGGAAAACTTCTCAATCAATGGAGAGTGTCAGGAAGTTAAAATGAAACTAGTTTTCTGACGGAGAAGATGTGCTGGCGTTACCCATTTAGCTAGATGTCCTAAAAGGAACTGAAGTGACCCCTGTGGGTTTTAAAGTAGTCGTAAAAGTTTTTGTATTTATAGTAAGAGTAGCCAGATGAAAAGAAATGATGTAGGAAGCTGGAAATTACATGAACTGGATTCTCAAGAGTGATTCACACTCGAGTATAAATTGTTTTATAAATTGCTCTCTACATTCCCAGTCTCCGTATTATGTGCTTGTACATTTGCATGAGGCTGAACCCTGCTTAGATTTGTTGTATCTGTTGAAAGTGAGTGACACCAGTTCCTGTCAGTGTGAAAGCCTTTTTATTAAGACTCAATGTGAATCACACTCCACTCCAACCAAAGCATTTTTTAAAACTGGATTTAAAATAGCAGATTTAAAGATCAAAATAGGTCAATAAAGTGTCAGTGTTTTTTTTTTTTGATACCACAGGTTTGTAAATTCCCTTCTGCCTGCATCTCTGGTGACCCAAAGGTTAGGAACCTCTGACATAAACAGCAGGCTGTGATTTTAAAAGGTCAACAAGTAATATTTTTGTTGTTGTTGTTTAAACAAAACCAACCACAAAAGTGTAAAGGATATTTTTAAATAAGGATGACAGCATCAGATTATGTCAGATGGTGTGTTTGAGAGTGACGTACACTGTATGTGTGTATTCAGACCCGATGGGCAGCAACTTTTTTTTCATCTGTCTCAGCTGGGATCCATAACAATTCTGCTAGTGTTTGACTCTGGCTGCCGGGCCTCCAGCAACACATCTGAATTCTGCCTTATTGACCATCTTCTGGACTGATCAATATTTAATGCCCTTTTTGACAAGATCACATTCAGCAGAGAGAAATTTTACCCTTTTTGGCCGCTGGTCTGGCAAGCGACGGAATCTCCTCTGTGTTATTACATGAAGAAACAGCGTTTGGAGGGCCTCGCGCTTTGCCTCGCTGCCTCGTGTGATTTCACAGACGATAGAAAACATCAGAGCCACAGGCTGTGCGGATCAGACCACACAACTGCAGAAGTGACTCACGCCCACAGACAGGTTACTGTACTGTTAATTATGTAGAATAGAAATAAATACTCTCATTTGGACTCGGGCCAAAATAAAAAAAGAGCCGTGTTGTTTTTTCTGCAATTAAAAACAGCTGATGAAATTAGATCTTAAGAGAAGAGAGAGATGAGGCAGCTGATGAAATTCAATGCTTATTTCTCTTATTCTGAGTGGAAAACAGTCTTCATATATCAAAGGAAATATCATCTAATCAACCTCATTGTTCTAAACACGTGTGGTGTGATTTTCACTATTTATTTTACATTTGTGTAACATTGTGATATTTAGCAGAATTTCCTTGCTGCTCATTTCCACAGACTTCAGCTGTCAAGCTCCACGACAAAAAAAGCACCATGCAACGTGTACGCTACTGTACGTTTTATATTGTTTTAAAGCCATACAATAGCTTGTTCAGTCTGTAAAGTACTGTATAAATTGTATATGCATTTTTTATTCTAGCTCTTAGATATAATAATTGCTCGCTGTGGAAATTCTTTGTTTTACATAAGTTTAAATTTTTTACGTCTGTTTAACTGTTGAATGAGTGATCACAGGCATGTCAACACACACACATGTTCTGGATCATATCTCACAGTGTTGCACATACATGTGTCAAAAATGATATAAGGATTGTTACGTGTTGTGCTTTTGTGATTTTACGACACACAGCAGAGCGGCTGATCACCTCATCTTTTATTGTTTTGCAGATCATTAGTTTGAATAAAACTAGCACTCTGGCTTCTCTTGAAGCAGAAAAGATAAAAAGAAAAAAGATTCAGACGGCAGAGATTAGAAAAATATGCTCCTTTTCAGTCTATTGAAGCATGAGGCGAGTGCAGAGCGAAGGGACACTCCAGTCATTTAGCCCAAAACACAAGAGAGAACTGGGCTTTAGTCCAAACTAAAGACTGGAAAAGAAATCTTACTGAGTCCAGAACAGACACGAATGGAGTATTAAATGTTTATCTTGTAGTGTAATGAAAGAAATAGTAAAATCCAACTAAAACCAGCTGTTGATGGTAGCTGGTTTTACATGGTTTCTAGCTGGTTCATACTGGTCTAGATGACCGGCTGGTGGGCCAAATTTTGACCTGGTAGACTATCTTGGTCAAGCTGGTTTCTAAGGATGCATCTTAAGTGCTGTAAGGTCTTTTAATTAGAGACATAATGTTTGAATTAGTGTTTTTCAAGTATTTTTCTAATAACTCTGCTAGTTTCAGTACTTTATTAGTTGCTCCAAAGGTACGTTGTCTTGTTTAACGTGTTTGCGTATGCAAGAGTAGAGCTGTTGTCTTCACACAATTAAATCAGCACTTTTATCACCTCTGACCAAACAGGGGAATACTGTTATTCAAGGCTGGAATTAATTAAACTCTCACCGTGGGACAGGATGACACCTTTTGATAATATATTTTGAGTGATATGGCCCATTGACTGCTATTCCATCGCTTAGGAACAATAACGAGGCAGATAATAATAATAAAAAGAAATATCTGTGGATCCATTCAGGGCGCTGATTGTTTGTGGGTATTAAATTGCACGTACGTCTCTCAATGCTACCGCGAAAAGAGAGCGTTGTCAAAACGTTTCTTAGCAAATTGCTGCCACGCCATTGTGCCGGGTTTGATAGATTCTTGTGTTTTCCGAAGGGCCTGAATAGAAAACGAAGATTCATATGGCTTGGTCAGCTGTCCACTGCAGGGATTTCATTCTGGGAATCTGAAATGCTGATTGTTTAGGGCAGATAAGGGAGGTGACAGCTCCAACAAAAAGGTTGTATCGTTTTATCAGAGTTCTTTAGGGCATGAAACGGGCCTTTGAGCGAGGCAGAACGGGCTGAAATGGGCGGCACTGAGCTCTGCTGATGCAGCATATACAAACACATGCAGATCTCCCCTGCTGTTTTATTCCCTCAAATAAAGAATTAAAATAAGCTGCTTTAAAGGCTGATTTGAGATATCTGAACTCCCACGGCATCCCCAGGCTCAATGCGTTTACTCTGCTTTGTGTGTGAAGGTTACACAGAGGACACGTGGCTGTATGGGAGCTTTCTTAATGTGTGAGTCCCCGTGAAATATACAGCAATACAGTAAAATAAATGCTTAACTAGAGCTGTGGTCTGGCAGTCTGAATTGCATGTAATGAGATGAAAACAGTAACATAAAATTATGCTAAAATGTCTTTCTAATGTGTTATCTTTGCTGGCTGCAGTCAAAAACAAACATGTAGCTAATGTAGTTTGATTCATGAACGAATGACTCGCTGAAGCCGGTTCACAAACTCACAAATCTGCAAGTCACTGCAAATCTGTTTTTTTGTGCAACTGCATTTACAAACTTTGTTTTTTAATCTGAAAGTATTATTACTGACTGGTTGAGGACTGGTTTAAATAATACAATTTCACTAAAAGAACATCAGGATTTGTAAACTCATGAAGTGTTGGGAGAGCTTTACTGCTTCAGGCCTGATCTGAACTTTCTGCAGTCAGGATGGCATGATAAATGCTCTCCCAGTTTGCCGTGTGTTCCTCAGTCGCGTTTGCTCTGGGGAAAATATTGATTCAGGCAAGAGAAATCGTTCAGGCTGATAACAGTAATGAACGAGCTAGAAGCTTTGTTTGCAAGTTTGGCACAACATCATAGAGAGAAAAAAGAAAATCTTTTTATAGGGATCTTTGTGTTGAAATATGCTAATGAGCCTTCATGGACCAACTGATGGTTTATTCTAGTTGTTCTTGCATATTAATCTGAGGTAAGAGAATGTAGTTTAGCATGGAAACCACACAAATCACCACCTTTCAGTAAAGTGCTGATGTTAGTCAGGTGTAGTTTGTTGAAGTTAGTTGTTTTCAAACATACTGTATGTGGCTTCCTGTCTCTAGTGTTATGAATAAAATATAGAAATGTTTTAAAATGCTGATTTTCTGCAGTAAACACGTTTTCCATATTTATTTTTCTTTTTGGAAATGGAAGCCGTTTTATTAAAGAATCCAACAAAGCTTCTGCTCCAGTGACCGTAAAAGCTTTCGAGAGCGCATAACTTTTTCAAATTAAACAGCTATGAGACCTTCATTATTTCAATGGAATGGGGTCAAGGATGATCTGCGACAACGTAATTATATTAGATCAGCCAGAACTCAAAGGTTATTTTGGACATTTGGCAGCGCGGCAGGGCTGAGCCAAAGACGATACGCTCGCTGCGCGGGTCTAAAACAACTCGTAAACAAACCACGTCAGTTCAATAAAGATAATATGAATCTGGGAACGGCAAAAACAGGATATTAGCAAAACACATTTTAGAAACATGTTTTTAAAAGAGTTGTTTCTTTATCTGAGTTCTTGATAACAGGAAGGCTGCCGTGGTTTGTTGGGGGATACGTTGCCTTTCCCGGAGAACGTTGCTTTACTTTTCTCTGCTGGCACGGCTGTTTTTCTCTCCCAGAAGGTCGTTTGGTTAATGCACATTTTGGTCTTCACAGGCTCTTAACTGCTTTTTAATCAGTGATTATTAGAGAGCTGGAAGCGTGTGCAGGCGCCGGGTCCCCAGACACAGGAGAGTGCCTGTCAATATGTCATGTCAATTAGCCCACTGCGAGACGCCCCCCCTCATAGCTCATCTATTGAACACTTACCTCTGCCTGCACCAGGAGGCAAATGATCTCATCTTTTGGTATGTTCCACTAGGTCTGTCATATACCAACCAACTACATCTAAGTTCTGCCTCTTGATTTTGACTGACAAAATTTTCATTTTTTGTAATGTTTTTTACGTTTATGTTATTTATAATATAATACTAAATAGTACTTGATTTGAATACTTTTTACATGGATGCCACTCGCTAAACTGAACATGCAACATAGTGAGATCATGTGACAATATAATATTCCAGTATATGTTTACTACTTTGAAACGTTTACTGTTGCATAATGTGTACTGTTGTGTATACATTTGTTTTACATTCAAATTATTCCCTCTTTCTGAGGTTTTGTTTTGCATAAGCATCATGTATATTTGTAAAGCACCCAACACAATAGCTTTAAACACAATGTGGTTTAGTTTCTATATGTGTAAGAACACAATTCTCAAGTATGCATTGCAATCTCTACAGTGGCCATTAGTGTGTTTTTGTTTCAACAGTCAGTTTTGTTTTTCTGCCCAACTACTGTTATGGAAAGCAAGAGTTAATCTTTCTTGGTTAAGTTGTCATTGTGTTTATAACTAGTTACCTGAATAACACCTGTAGTTTAACAGCACAGAGATCTGAAAGTAGTTTTAACAACCCTTTAAATACACAGGAAATGGCAGATCGCATGTTAAGCATGTACAAATGAACAACATGCTTGCAACGTGTCAGCCTTCAAAGCTTCACGACTGCATTCAACTTTCCTAGAGTATGTTTGCCATGCGTCACTGCATGCACTCTGTCTGCTTATTTACCTTAATGTATTCTAAACATAGACCTGACACGCTCACCCTCATCAAACATATCGTTAATTGCTAATTAAGCCTGCGTTTCAGACTGATGCTTAATTACTGTTAACGAGAGCCAAGTTTCCAAGAGGTCTGCTCGCCTCCCACGTACCTGTACCGCAGGAAACACTCGTAAACACGCCACAGTCGCAGCTGATGCAACTGTAAAACGCATCATGAATATTCATGCGGAATCGGACACGCCCCCGCAGCGTTTTAAAGATGAACTCCTGGCAGGCCGCCGCAGCTTGACGTTGACGCAACTCGGCCCCGCTGCACATTTGCAGTTAGTGTGCTGGAAGTTTACATGGGCTGTTGAGTGCCGTCACCACAGGACCAGAAGACCCATCGAGAGACGCGAGCTGTGACAGAACAAGTCTCATGATACACTTACTGTATGACACCTGGATATGCAAATCTCAGCACGGTGGGCCTGTGGAGACGATCTCACTGTGAGATGGGTTGAGAGAGAGATTTTTCCAGCTAACAATTTTGTAAGAATGTTTCCCTAATGTTTCCCAAACTGTTAGATGGGTTTAGGGCTGACACAGAAAGATACTATAGCTGCACTGAGAATAATGTGTTGCTGAATTTCTATTATAGAAGTTTCTATTGATTAAAATTACAGAAGTTAATTCATGGGGAATAGCTTTTCACAGTATGCATCATATGGCCATTATATTGCCATAAATTACATTATGGGAATTGGAAGTCATTAAATTCAAGTTATGGACATCATTTTAAATCTCTGTTGAGTATTTTAGCATCTTACAAACACAAACAATGAGCGTGAGATGAACTTTTTTTTTGCTGACTGGGTATAATAAAAATAACTGGGTATCGTTTAAAGGAAAACTGGATGGAAAAACATTAGTACACACAACACCAAAACAATATTTAGCTTCTAATGAAGGGAGGGTATTTGTTTTCTCATATTTGAGATTAAATCTCATTAACTCCCTGTGCGCTTTGAATTATATTATTAAACAGTACAGTAATACAGAGATAGAGCAGAATGAATTATCTTTATCTCTGACAGAATCATATATTTGACCTGTCATCGCACATAAATGAATGATTCTATAGGCATGATGGTGCCACATCTGTAGTTAATACTGTTCAGCTATTTTGGTAAAGCTAAAAAGATTAAATTTAATAAGGCTGGTTTGACAGAATATATATATATGAGAGCCATGTATTTTTATCTATCGATCAGAGGGAATATTTCTGAAGCTAATAAAGTTATGCGTGGAATTAGGTTTTATACCTCGATGGATTATTTGACGAAAGTTATTGGCTTAAGCAAAATGTGAATTTCTATTCTGCTCTAGCGGCTAAGCAGCACTAAAGCTTTAATATCCATTTATGAAGATATTCATTTCATATTCACCAAAATTCATGAGGTAGAAAATGTTATTACAGACCCCATGAAAGCCAAAATGAGCCAATTGAGGAAAAAAGTTTGTTTGGGGTYACGTCAAGATGGCTCTAAAAAAAACCTTGAGTAAATGTCACAGAACAAACATAACAGCAGAMTTCAGCAAACAGWATTCAGTACAAGTGCTGATGAAATTGATTCCATTCAGAAATTATTTACTATAGTCACTGTAGAAACAGCATCTGAGTTAACAACACAGTGTGACAGTCTGCAGTCAAAGCCTTAACTCAGCAACACATTCAGGAAGGTCCTAGATTTTCTGTTTTTTTGGTATCAGCAATAAAAGCATTAAAATAAGATGATGCAGTACTATGTGTAGGTTAAAGGAGTCTAAGGGCTAATTATTGATCAGCATCACGTTTTCAGGAAATGAGTTTTGTTCTGATTAATTTCACTTCTACTGTCAGCTCAGGAACCTCCACAAATCCAGAACTCAAAAACCAATCATGAGGAATGAGGTTTTTGAGGCACATTTTAGCTGAATCAGAACAAACATCTTGTATAGTGGATGGAGGACCTGCTAATATTGGCAGTGATCTGATTGAGAAGGACGAGATGGTTGAGATGGGGTCATCTGGTGAGTTGAGACAGCTGGACAGACTCTGTGACGTCCATCTGAGTCATGAGACACACAAGACCAAATATAGTTACAGATCTGAAATGCAGGGCCACTCAAACTTCACCCATTTCAAAACGTTAAGGCAGATCCAAACCCTCTGGAGACTCGATGACTGGCCTTGATCGCTGCTGCTCTACAACCAGTGTTGCAATCAGAAAATGTTCTGTTTTATTTGTATTTTTTATTGCTATGCTGTTATTATATTACTGCTGCATGGTCTCCTTAGCAGAAATATTTGAGTTCCAAATAAATGAACATGTTAATTGAAAGACTCAATAAAACGATGCTGGCAACAGCAATGTTGGTACGCTGGTCATTGTAAGGACTTTCCATTGATATAATGGTTTTTATACTGAACTAATCATATTTTCTTTCCCCTTAACCTCACTCTCACATTTTCATTAAAACTTCACACTTCATTATGATTATTAAGCCATTTGAATTACAAAGACAGTCACATTGTAGCAAATGTCAGGATTTACTAAATTGCAAGGCCATTTTTGTCCCCATAATGTAGGTCAAATCAGCACACACACACAAAACACTTCACTTGTAACTGTGTGAATTTTACAGCACGACTAGATTCTGGCATCTTGCTGGGATAAACTGCTATTTAACAAATGAAAATCAAATTTATTTCCCAAGGCTGTGA
Source organism: Ambastaia sidthimunki (assembly GCA_036877625.1). Taxonomy (NCBI): domain Eukaryota; kingdom Metazoa; phylum Chordata; class Actinopteri; order Cypriniformes; family Botiidae; genus Ambastaia; species Ambastaia sidthimunki. Next base: position 15,829 of record JAZGTK010005585.1, read on the forward strand.
AATAGAAACAAACCGAGAACAATTAGCCTTCTGAACCTGTTTGTGTTATATTGCCTTGATATTATTAAGCTGATCTACGCAAGTAAATGAGTTATTAAATATATAGTTTGTCCTTTTTTGTGTTTAGAAAGACATCTACTGTATGACGATAACTCTTAAGACAGCGTTTCTGAAACATTCATTTTATTATTATTAGTTCTCTCCTCTGTTGACAATATAAATGTCAGTATACGGTACTTTTCACATTCAGGATGTGACACAACTGTTTTTCTTCAATTTGCTATTCTTATTTTACAGTAAGCTCAAACAAGCTACAGTAATAAAACATCAGGCATGAGAAAACATTCCAACTGAGACGGATTATCAGTCAAGGAAAGGGCAAATATCAGGTATGAAAGCATCACATTGCCTTACAGTCATGACTGATAAAACAGCTATAGCAGCCAAACAAAGTCTTTCTCTCTGTGGAGTTTACAGTATATAACATACAGTAAGAGGCAATGATCAGTGGGGTCCAATTATTTCCAATTACTTTTTTAAATGGGGAAAAAAAATCATAGATTTTCAATGTGGTTTCTGTCCTGCTAAAGCAGAGATATTTTATGTGCTAACAGCAAGAAACAAGATCAATACTGAGTAATAAATGCAGAGAGGGACAGATACGATAGCCGAGTGAGACTGTACAATAATGAAAGGCATCACAGAGGAAACTTTAGTTGGGCATTTCTGAGCATTTTACTGGTAAATCCTCTGAAGTCAATATTTACTATTTAATGTAAAATTAATGTAATATTTAATTACTGAACCTAAAAGAACAACTCTGAGGAGATCTCGTTTTTTTGTGTATAATAACCTTTTATACAGTACATGGTATTCTATTCTATTCTATTCTATTCTATACATGTTAAATTTTATGACATAAACTGTGACAGGAAACACCTGTTCACTTATCGAATGTGTATATCACTGGCAGAACTCATGAAGAACATGTTCTGATATTTTCTTGTCAGGGTCTAAAGCAGAATGACAATTAATTCACTTCATGTTTTAATGAATATTGTGTGATTTTTTTTTTCTGTACATTATTTTAGGCACATCGTGCCCAACAATCTTTAGCTGTGACTATATTTACAATATAACGCAGTGTTGAGTGCCTAATTTGCTTAATTAGAAACATTTGGGTAGTTTATTGCAGTAATGAAGCAGTGCTGGACTGCACATCAGCTGAGACACAATGATCATTTGGGTTAAAATAAGATGCTGGTGTACAGGGACCGTTAAATCTAACACCTGCTAAATGACACACCAACATTTCTGCCACTATTACACACAGAACTAAAAATATTGCATGCAAAGAAAAGGACAGCACACTGTTACAATATTACACATTTCTGAACAAATATATGTTCTCAACTTCTGCTGAAAGTAATTGAAAATGCTTTGTTAAAAATCTCGAGAGGTTCATGAGAGGTTTGTAGCCTGGAAAGCCACAGTATTTTCCCCAACAGGACTCTTTATCAAAAACAGACTGAAATCAGTGGACAAACATCGTTTGTTTTCTTTTTTTAATGTTTTCTTTTACATTTTTTTTACAGTTTTCGTCCCTCATTCTGTTCCGTTCATTTCTTTAAATATTACATGACTGGATCTGTATCTTTACGAGGCTCCAGTGTTTAACATGTGCCTCTGACCACCAGACTACACCAAATAAAACAGAATCCATCAAACAAAACAGTTTACATCTGCAGCAGGAAAAAAGACACATTTACATCAGAATATACATATAAGATCATTAACATTAAAAATCCGCATTTTATAAGCCTTTGACCTAAACCAGCAATTCAACGAAAAGGAAATCATAACAGCAGCTCAGGTTTCGGGTCAACATTTTTTGTCTTCAACTGGCTGCGTATTAAAATACGTCAATATTTCAGATAAAACGTTGGCTATATCCTTGAATGAAATCTGAGCACACCAGTAATAGATTGCTTTTCGTTTGACTTTTTCTCGCCCTGCATTCCGGACGCCGGCGGCAGAAAAATAAAAGCAACATTCACAATTTTTCATACATCAAATTTCCGTAAGGTCACTCATGACAGCTAGCATGTGCAAAGAGAAAACCGTCGTTCTTTAGTACACGCTGCAAAGCTTCTCTGTACACTTGATCTGCGTGTTTGCTCTCTGAATAAATTATATCTCACAGCTCTGAGGTATGAGTCATAAAAATGGTCGCTTTCTTCAGCCCAAAAAAAGAAGCAATAAACCGCTTTGTTCACATACAGTCCACGATAGGTTCCAAAATCAAGAGGAATTTCCTCTGTTAGACATTAAACATTAACAACAACAGACAACATTGTTTTTTTTTCAGGAGTATAAAAGTGTCAGAATGTGCAGAAAATGTCAAGTTCTTTTGTTGATCACTACACAGTGTGCTTTGGACAGGAGTTCTGTTCTCTGTCAAACTCCACGGCAAATAATAAGAGATTCAGCTCGTATAATCTGAAGCCTGCTGTCAGTAGTTTCTGTTGTCATGTATGGGAATATGCTGGTATTACACCTGTAAATGTTTCAGATTAAGTGTTTACAGTAATTACAGTAAAGAACTCATTGTTACTGGAGTTGTTTTCCACCATATTGTCAATTTCTTCATATTTGCACCCTGAATTATATTTTTGACACTGTCAGAAAAATATGCCTGAACTGGATATATGCAGTGAAGTATATTTACAGTTACATTTCTGTCTCTTATATTTGAAACCACAATATTTTCATTTGAAAAAGTTACGTATACTTTTTTCTTTCTAAATGACAACAACAACACAGATATAGATAGAGATATAGATATATATATATAAAAAAGGACCATAAAAATATTGGAGTCCTCTCCCTCTGTATTGCCCAAAAATAGGTCATTATGAACAACAATGAGACTTCACAAGAATTAAAAACAGCTACTAAGATTAAGTTGTTTTCTTTTTCAATCAGATGAGCGGTGTGGTGTCTTCTTTAAGCGGGGTCTTTGACGTGTGCGCGCAAAACAACGACAGCGTTAAATTTGCTTCTCACGTCAATTGGCACCAAAAGTGATTCTGACAAGACATTTGAACTAAAAACAAGGAGGATAAAACTCAAAATGACTCGTGAAAGAATCAAAATCACTGCTATACAGTATTTCATTGCTGCTATACAGAAATTCTTTGCTCATCTAAGTACATTTCTCAACTAAAAGCCAAAGATATTTTAAAAAAGCTGACAGAAATGAAAAATGAAAAGTACAGAGCTGTCCTACAGAGACAGGAAGGCGGGATTATAGGTACAGCAGTTGTGATGTGTTCTGAGATGTTCTTCTCCCCTTTATTTGGTTCCATCCCCCTCGTCCTTCCACCAATCAGAACCTGTAGTGCTTGAAGTCTTATGACATCAACTGTACACAAACCAATTAGAGACTCCGGCCGTGAGCCTGCAGATGATCTGTGGTGAATCACAGCAGACATGAGAAACATTAGAAAACCACAAACGCTTATGAACTCCTTCAATACGAAGCCTTTATAAACAGATTCAACACTACCTCCAATGACATGGTTCCACATCTCCGGTTTAGCTTTCAGTGATATCCATTTGTAAATGCTGTTGCAATCAAAGGGCCCTAAAAAAAAGCAGAGATAACATCCAACTCAGTGTTCATTTGATGAACAGAATTATTCAAACTGTATGAACACACTGATTCTATTAACAGAATAATTCACACTTTTATGAACAGTCTGACAGCCATTATTCGCGTATGAAATCAAGAAGTCCACCAACATTGATTCATGAATGATACTGAAAAAAGGTCCAATAAAATCAGTGTTCTGACTAATATCACTGGGAGAGATTGTGAAAGGAGACACTGAACATAATAATAATAATTGTTGGCAAGCAGATGTGTGTTTTGGAAGCTACTTGTGCTGGTCTGACCCTGGCAGGCTGCATACTGGTGTTTTAAAGAGTAATTCATAGACATAATCCAATAAATGCAGTTTCTAGACAACACACAGTATTTTAGAGCTAAGCATAAATAACTAAAAAAAATCAATTTCTGCTTTTAAAAACTGTATTATTTTCCATCACTTTTCTAGGCGTGAGAATCTCCATGTTTTCATTGGCAGTTACTTTGTCCAATTCTGTTCACCAGTATGACCATGCTAGCCAACCAGCTTCAACAGCACTAACCAGCCTTGACCATCATGGTAATCTGGTTGAGGATGAAAACTGTGTTGTCAGGGCAAGACTGGACGTGTGCTATCTACTGTAGTTATCAGCCAGGAGCCTCAAACTATCAAACAACTGACAGATTTTGGCCTTTTAGGCCCCATATGGCCAAACATCAGTAGAGCAGCATGTGCACAATACCCGGAATAAAACTGATACCACCATAATCCATGTCAAAGCAACTTAAAGCCTTCAGAAAGTAAGACAAAATAAAGCAGAAGGAAACGTCTCTGGCCTGATCCTTCTACCGTGAAGCTGATCGGTGCTGAATAAATAAATCCTGCCCATTGTCTGACGGTGTTTGTAAGCTCACAAACCCACATGGCTGATTTAGAGGGCAAAACGGCAAACTGTCAACAAACCTTTCTGAGAAACACACGAGCTTATCGGGCCTGTCATCGGCCTATTGTGTGCATGGCAGGAGCGGATCTGTCTAATCCATACGAATAAATCAAAGTCAGTCTCTCACCCAGCATGTTAGAGGACAGGAAGGAAAGGCCTTCTTAAGTTTATATTGGCTTTTCTTCCACGTTTCCTCAATCAAGAATTGTGGTTAGCAAAACTGTATTTCATATTAGACGTGTGTTGATACTACAAGACAAGTTGGAGTGCGAGAGAAAAAGAGGGGGGTGGGGGGGTTCCAGTAGGAGTTGAACTGGTGACACGTGTCACGCAAAATAAATGGAGACGAGCATTTTAGTTCTGCGTCATTTCCTGTGTTAATGTTCTGCACTGAGACGTCAAGAACTACACACACATCTATCAGCCCGGCTGAACGAACTCGCTCTAAATTTAGAATTAATCACACAGCACAAACTGGCACTCGCTCAGAACCGAGCTAATACTGGTGAATAAAGTTATGAATTCACGCAGTGACAGGTTTTATTTGGATGCCAGGAGGCAGCAGTGATGTAGAAAAGATCAAGTTGAGCTCACTTCACTTTCTAACCGGCAGTTAATATTCCTGCCATCATTGAATTGCTTTGTGTCTTTACGCTAAATTAACAGCAGTGAGAGAATCAGGCACTAGAGAGAGTCAGAGATTGTCTACATTTGAAACAGATAAATGTTTATTCATGGTTTGGGGGGGTCTGATCCCCCTAATCACGTCTTACCACAAGTGCGAATATTCAAAGTGCAAACACCCAGCTAACAGAATGTTCTCATAACATTTTATATTTATCAAAAGCTTTATGCAAACAGTAACGCTAATACAACATGTAAAAAAATGGATGTTTTAAACATTCGTAGTACTTAATGTTTTCATTACTTACATTAGGGAAACATTCTTACAACCTAAAATTGTTAGCTGGCTATGATTTAAATGCTACGACAGAGCGTAAGATTTTCTGTGAATAGCAGCTTATATTTCATTTTGCTCAGTTATCGTATGACTTCAGAGGAACTGGAGTTCTGATGCTGAGTCATATGAGCTACAGTTATGATACAGTTGTGTCATGTTTGGATCTTGGCAGCACCTGCTTACTGCTCACTGAACGTGTTTCTCATTCTGCAAAAATAATTTGTGCTTAATGTAAAAAAAAAACAATCTTGGTTTGTAAAGAAGGGTGAGTAAATGACGACATAATGGTTAGTTTATGGTTACCTTTCTCTTTAACCACTAAATTTCTATCACCCCATAAATCACCAACATTATCTACAGTATAATAATACTTAACACACAGGAGATAAAAACAGGCCTCTAAAGAAAAACAGGAAGAATTTGTTGCAAACACACGCATAAATCAAAATCTTTGCCTGTATTGCCTAAGAGACTTATTTGTGAGAACAGCTGAATAATTTAATTTCAATTTGGCATCTCATTATAAATTCTTTCTTCTTCAAATTGAGATCGGCGCCGACACAGAGCGGCAACCTGACGTCCGTGACATCTGCAGACAGAACCCACGAGCTCTCCAGCAAAAGCCAATTAAAGCAACTTTTGTGCAGCGCAGGGCTTTTGTTTGGAGATGGTGTCAAGAGCATCTGCTAGTTACAGGGACATCTGATTTTGACAATGTGCTCATTTCCAGCCGTGGAAGCTTTTTCGCTTC
>JAZGTK010005586.1:5768-22130 GCA_036877625.1 Ambastaia sidthimunki
CCTGGGTTGATTCAGACCTGTGCTTCTTTAAACATGTTTGTGTTTTGCATGGGCTCTGTAGTCGCATTTCCCTGAGCTTTTGCATAAGCGAGAACATTTATCACCATTATACAAATAAGATTCGCCACTGAGGTGAAAATACATTGTTTGTGTGTCACAACTTTCGTTATACAACTATGTCACTATGAGTTGATTGCATAACTGTGATTTATTTTGACACATAAATAATTTATTGACTAGCTTTTTTTAATCGAAATCAATATTTTAATATTAATTTTTATACGTATACCTTGGCGATCTGTTTTATTCTGTATATGTCAAATCAAAGACATTTCGTGTAAGTTTTAATGTTCTGGACATTTGCACAACAGCACGGTTTGCAACAGTTGCGTGTAAAAAACTGCATATTGAGTTCTGATTGATCCATCATTAATATTAAAAAACATTAAAGTAGGATTATTTCTGTAGCTTGTTAGGATTATTGCTGTAAAATGTATTTAAATAGCAAACTTGAATAAACAATTCAGGAAATGTATTGTTTTATAATTGTTCGTGGCTTCTCCTAAAAACAGGTCGACAACTCACTGAAAAATGAATGAACTTATGTATTATGTGACAAGCTGTTTCTACACATGCGCAGTTTATTCAGGAATACTGCTGCATCTCTCATTGACTTTCATTCAAACGCAACTGTTTCTTGTCTTGCTGTTTATTTGTCAAACCTGAAACTGTTCGTATCAACATTTTCATTGGTATAATTAGATAAATATTGAGTAGAAGTAAGAAAAAAAACGCGACTCCGGTGGGACTCGAACCCACAACCTTTGAATCACAACGCTAGATTCGCCTAGAAGTCCAATGCGCTATCCATTGCGCCACGGAGCCACCTGTTGATCCACCGGAATATTACGCCAATCATGCTTCAGTCAGAAACATAGCGCAACTTCTCTCGGCGTTTTTACGCTATTTGTATTTTTACTATGCTGTAAACATTTAACGTGTTGATTTACGCGTTTATTTTGCGTCGCGTTTTCAAGTTTTAATTTGTTGTTGTATTACTTCAGGCATCGAGTTTCTAATGCAGTGCAGGGATTGGCTAAGACGTGTGGTGACGTCATGCGGAAGCGACAACGAAACCTCAGCTGTTGCTGTAACTTCTTCACAGTGAAAGTTTATAACTACAAACCAGGTACATTATTTTCAAGTGTTTTAACAACGTCAAGCTTTTATTAACAGGTATCGCGAGGAAAGGCGGACATACAGATTTTGTTTTATTGTGTTTTACTTAAATGATCCGTCAGCTTTCGTCAGAAACAATTTTACATTCTTTGGCTGATATATTCTTATTTTTTGTAATATAAATGTAGTTTTCACTACATAGTATATTATAGTTTATACTTTATTGTATATAATTTAACATGGTTAATTTTTTTGTGGTGTCAGACCTGATGTTTCGAGGTTAAAGTGCCAGTGACTTATGTTGGATTACATACACCTGGAATAATTTTACCTAATAGAGCAGTTATTAATATTTTAATAAAGATATTAATAAAGATTTTAGCACTTGATAAACATGACTGAAATGTGCTTCTCGTTCTGTACTTATAAAGCATGAGCGGCCAGCAGGTGTCGCTGTTACTGCAGGAGTGTCTCCAGCGGGCTAAAGCAGCGCAGCACAGTGGCGGTAATAATACGGGCAATGCGGCAGAGGGCGCCTGTCAAACAGGTCAGTTTTAGTGACTATGTCAAGTTGACTATAGGTCAAGTTTAGATTTTTTATTAGTGCAATTTTTTTTAAAGAAGCCACAGAATTAGACAGCACAATGTCAAAACAATACACAAATCCAATAATTATAAACAAATTATACAAATTGCTTACATGCAAAAACTCAAATAAAGTACTCTAATTTATTTACTTATTTCCAACTAGTAGTTTTTGTTGTTGCAGGAAGTGGCCAAAGTTGTAATACAGTATATCAGCATCTCTTTATAGTGTAAGAAGTGTTTAATGTTTAATAGCTTACGTTTGTGAATAAAGCATTTGGCAAGCAAAATAATTAAGTTACACTGAAATCACTCAGTTCATATTGTTCTTCAAAAGTGACAAATCCAAAACACTTCTCTAAAGCAGAGCTGAAAATCTTGACATGTGACTTCCTTAATGAATTGACAAATGTCCACACAGTAGATCACTAGTGGTCTAAGTAATTTTTTTTATTTTTATAAATTTGTATCTTCTGTAGAGCAAAGGTTGAGGGTTCGATTCCCAGGGAACACACATACTAATAAAATGTAAACAAAAAATGTGTTGTAAGTCGCTTCGGATAAATTGTAAGATCAAATTCAGTTAATACTAAATGTAGCATTTCACGCTTAATTCAGACATGTTGCACTCACAGAGTCTGTTTAATGTCCTTTCACACTCAGAATCCTTTCCAGTTGAACTGGACACGCTCCTGCAGGAAGCTGCGGACAGGAAGTGGCCGTTCGTGGAGGAGAAATGGCAATACAAACAGTCTGTAACATCTGAGGACAAAATAAACTCGTCAGACCTTATCAGACAACATCTGCCACAGTTATTGGTAATAATCAGTTTCTTGCATATGGTGGGAAATGGTCTTCAGTTTGGGATCCTCAACCTCCTGTGATGTCAGATGTTTCTCAGAGACAGCATTGTAGCAGATGAACCTAAGTGGGCTGTGGCAGTGGTCTTCTTGGTAGACCGTCTACTGTACTGGATGGACAGTTCTCATATCCTACTGAAGATTGCTAAAGCGTTGCACAAACGTTATCCAGAGGTCCCCATCGCCCCTCAGGTCATTATCAGACAAGCTCGTGTCTACCTGAACAGCGGTGAGCTTGTGTTCTGTTTGCTGTTGTGCATGGACTCAAGCTTCAGTAGCTTTTATTTGATTGTTTGTTTTTGTTGTAGGTAAACTGCAGAAATCAGAGTTTATACTCAGCAGCCTGATAAATAAAAGTGGTTTAACAGGTATTGCTGACTTATTTTACTGTATTTTCTTATATTACTTTTATTATATTTTACTATTATATTGCTTATTTTTCTGCCCCGGTGCTGCTGTTGTTTCTGACTATTGGGATGTTTTAATCCAGGCTCCTGGACGTATCAAAAGGCCAGTGACCAAACACTGGTGCAGGCAGTGTGTCTGCAGGTGCGAGGCCAGGTGCTACAGAAGTTGGGTGAGATACTACAATTAAAGTTTAATGTGTAAGGAGAGAGTACGTCACACAGACTAAGACATAAATGATTAATTTATACCAAATGTTAATTCAGTTGATTGTATCGGCCTGTGAATGTTAAAGGTGGAAATGTTTTTTGTAGGTTTGTGGTCTGAGGCTTTTGAATTGATTTGGGCGTCTCTGGTTGGGTTTTATGCTCTTCCTCAACCTGATAAAAAGGTCTGAATACAACATACATTACTTATCCTTACTAGGAACGTGCATGAGTAATCAACTAGCTAAGTACTTGTACTCCAACTAACTAGTTGACTTCTAAACCATTGCTTCATCTTTAGTTTTTGTTGTGTTTTTAGGGTATTGGAACATCTCTTGGTCTTCTGGCAAACATACTCATCTCTATGAATGACAAAGACTTTAATGCGCTTCATAGAAAGCCTCATATTGACCTTGTAAGACAGTTTGAAATGTCTGAGATCTTTATTTATTGGAGCTAATGGCCTGAATTTCTCACTCAATGTTTTCACTCTCACATTCAGAGTTTACTGGGAGAACATCGTCTTCTTTCTGCAGCTCGGGCTGCTCAGATGGCTGTTGTTTACAGTCAGTACGGATCTCTGTATGTTCTGACCAATGTGGTGAGTTCTCCAGAGTATCAGGAACCAAACCTGAGATTCATATTAGTATCTTTTATATTAGAACCTGCAATAAAATCTATTATTTGTATAATATGCATCAAAATTGTATGTTTCAAGCAATACAAATTATATTAATACAATACATTATATTGACATTGATATTAAACGCTTTTTTCCATTGTTTCTCTTATCAGGTTGCCCAGGGAACTTGTTTGCTGTCCCACAGTTTCTCAAACAGATGTTCTGTAGATGATCAGCACACTTATCTTGCTCTGGCCAAGGAGGCTTTTGAGATTGGGTTGCTGACAAATACAACAGGAGACATTGTCACCAGTAAACTGGAATTACACACTTTACTCAAAGCCTCGTACTGCTTAGCCACGACTCACAGATGGATGACGGGCCTGTCTGAGAACATCAACACGGCGCTGAAAGTTTGCCAGGAAGCCTTGACTTTGTTATTTTATTACTCCAATAATGCTGATTTCACTCTGTGTTCTGAGATCGTGGCAAAGATACAACAGATAAAGTTGTTGCTAAAGGTAGAACGTTTTCATAATTCCGATCCACGTTCCTTCATTCCCGACAGCTACCGTTCCGTGGAGTTTGGGCCCATGCTGTCTGCGCTTGCTGAAACCGTTTTCACAAAGTTGCTTGACAGTTTTACAAAGCACCACAGATCTGTGTGTGAAGCGTTCAAGATCAACACCGTGACGGAAAGAGAAGGTGATCGTGGCTCAACTCGTTGTATAACAGCGTTTCAGATAGACACTGATATAGCCACAATAGAATGTGCTACAGAGAACTCCACAGTCCCTGGACATCTGCAGAAACCCAAAGATTGTCAACTTGACCATTCTAGCATGAGTGCAGAAGTCAGAGGTCATGCTGAGCAGTCCATGGATTCCTCCAGAAAGGATTCATCTAGCAGTGGTTCTTCATTCATTGTGGTTGATCCGAATTGTCTAACTGACACACAAGATACAAATGATGAACAGGACAACTGTGGATCTTCTGAGATACCTCATAACTCTAGAAATGGAAGCCATGTGAACAATCAGATTAGTGTTGGGTCTTCAATGCCCAACACGTTTATACACGAAACAATTCCAAAAGAATTCCAAAGAGTTCAAAGTCAAAACCAACAAACTAAGGAGCTCTGTACGACTGAAAATGATAATGGACCACCAGTTAGCAATAAATTGGATGCTGCAGGAATAAGTACAGAAGATATTGGTAAGAATCTAAAAGCCAGAACTTCAAGTTCCTTTAGCAGTAGCTTGGACTCTTCATGGGAGCATTTATCAGGCAGAACTCAAAGTAGCATAGAAACAACGGAGGACATTCTAGATCCTTCCCAGTTTAGCCACAAAGCCACTTCCCTTTCAGTAGCCAATCAGGATCCAAAGGTCAAGACCAAAGATGGGAGCACTTCCTCTTTCTCTCTTGGTGACAGCTTTGGGTCACACTCGTCATGGGAAAAGTTGTCCATCAGTCCTGTCATCAAAGGTGAGCATGTCACAAAAATAGGAAGTTCTGAATTAATGCACAAGAAGGAAAAGATTGATCATCCACCTCCGGCTTCATGTTGCTCCAACAACCTTATGAAACTCCAAGATCATTTAAAAGCCCCAATTCAGAGCACAGCATCTTCTTTAGCATCCACTGAGAGTGATCCATTTGAAGAATTGGACTTTGAGGATCTGTCAGTCCAGGGCAACCATCAAGAGAGAGTGCAAACAAAGCCACAAAGCTTGGGCATATTTTCCTCTTCAGAAGATGATAATGCAGAATCGTGCCATGATTGTTTTAAGAACTGCATCATAGGAAGTGATGTTCTTACAGAGCGTGACTACAGATGTCTCCTTGCTGGAGTTTGTCATAGCTGCTTAGTCAGAAGACTGCCAAACAAATTGTTGGAGAAACTGAAACCCAGACAGCTAAACAAGGCTTACAGTAAGCGTTCATCAACACATCTTGTTGCATTGATGTTTATTCTGAAAACTGATCTGTTGTAATTACATTTCCTGATTTAATCTTGCAGAATCCATCGTCTTGAAGTACTCAAAGGACTCTGACGTGTGGATGGGCTTTGAAACTGGGGTTTACATTGGAAATCTGACAGGTGACTGTGGCAAACAGAGACGAGCAATAGAGGTGCAGTACCTCCACCAGGAGCAACCACTCAGCAGGTAATTCATTTTCAATTATCTGTTGTACAGTTGTAGTTTTCTGAAGTCTGCAATGTTCTTCAGAATCCATTTACACAAGTCTTCTATCGTCAGCTATGTAGGAAAGGAGTATCTACAGAAAAAGGGGCTGCAGGCCCACCTTGATGATGTGGAGCGACAGATGAGTGCACAACACTACGTGACTGAGTTCAATAAACGCCTCTATGATAATAACATCACCACACAGATCTTCTTCATCCCCTCTGAAGTGCTGCTGGTATGAGTCCAAACCACAATTGAAGCTGCAGTCTGTAACTATTTCCTCTACCGCCAACTCTGTTTGAAACATAGAATTGCAGGTCACTTTACATACTTTACGTATGTTGAAGTCTAAGGAAGCCAAACTGAATTATCTGTCAAATCTGAGTCGACCGCTCAAATTATAAATCAAGTGTTGGTAATCGGGATAGGTTATCAAAAAATGACCAAAATTGCCAAAAAAAGTTACAGATTGTTATGATGATTGAGACACATGGTCAGCTGGTCAGTCACAAGAAGGCTGTTGATGTGATGTCTTGTGTTATAACATGTGATCACATTTCTGCAGTGAATAATTTCAGCCTTTCAACTGTGTCATCTGTGTTAAACTGTGTATCATTTCAACCAAATTGAAGCTGTATGTTCTAATGCAGTTTTATTCAATGTTTGATTCAGGTTCTGGAGATGGATCGTATTGAAACATGTTTGTCTGCAGAACCGTACATGTCTGGAGATTTTGTAAAGCTCACAAACAACTCGAAGGGTACAGATATGAAGCACTCTGCGACAAAGTATGGCATCGCCTTCGGTCATTTCACCTACGAGTTCTCCAATCAGGAGGAGGTTGTTGTGGATCTTCAAGGTGAGAGATCCATGACCTATGTGTTCTAAAGAACCTGCTGTAGATGTCAGAAATATTAAGGAGAATCGAATTGACGTGTTTGAGATACTTCCCTCAGTTCACTTGTTGTTTGAGTTATTTTTAAGTAAAAAATAAACAAACAAATTACATGAAAATGTCATTTTCAAGTACAACCCAGAACCAAAATAGCTTATGGACTGCAACAGTGAACTTTTTCTTGTTTGTTAAGATGATACTTGATGCATAAAAAGAAATTAAAACATTGAGAAATGTTCCTTAACTTGCTTGTTTTGTATTCAGGGTGGGTGACAACTGATGGGAAAGGCCTGACTTATCTGACAGACCCTCAGATTCACTCCATCCGGAACCCAAGATCAAGTAACTTCCGAAAAGCTGGAATCGACAACTTCCTAAAATATCAACATGGAGACGAGTGCAACGAAATCTGCAAAGCTGCTGGACTCAAGAGAATTAACACACAGAAATAATATCATATAAATATTACAGTATTATTGTAATATTAGTAATGATTAGTTTATTTATCATTTTATTTTTTTATGAGGAAATGACTTGTCATGACCACCTGACAGTATCTCACCACAGAAACCTTTGGACTCATTTAATGCAGTTAAAGCAGTTTCACTGTGTGAAATATCTGGGTCACCTTCAAACTTTTATTTGTGTCTCATCAGGTAATAACAAGGTCATATGACAGTGACATCACTAATGTCACCCGTGTCACATGACTGAAACCAGAACAACTCCATTCCACATTTCACAAGAATCTCTCCCACATTATTGAGAACATTGTTACTTACATTGTTTTTCTTTATACCAGGCTAATGATAGTTTTTTATCACCTAAAAAAAACACAAATCCAGGGTTAGTTTGTAGGGTTTTATTGTCATAGACGTCTGTTATTAATATTTTTTTTAAATAAACCTTATTCTATTCTGACTGTTTCTGATCCACACCTTTACTCTGCTAAATATGTTGAATCATTTGCCATGAAATGAAGACTTGATTAAGACTTCTTATTTTCAACAGGAATATAAACACATGCATTGTTTGAAATGACTGGAAACTCAGATCAGATTGTGTTGTCCGTGGCACTGGAGCTCATATATAACTGCAACATGACGCAGCTCTTCTGAAACCTGTTAGACATGGAAAACCTGGCAAGAGAAGTCCGGAATGAACTCTAGATGGTAAACAAGGAAGTAGGTGTGTTAGTAACAGCAGTGTTTAACTCGGTTGGTTAGTTAGTTAGTTCTCAGAGGTCTGGGTTCACATCTGTGCTGCAGGTCAGAGAGATTGACTGGAAAACATGAAATCACTGCTTTGCTTTGGTGTCCTGCTGTTTGTGACGGGAAAGTGTTTGGGACAGAAACCTCATCCCTGCCGTGAGTATATCAGTGTGTGTATTGGAAAAGGGAACGAGTTGCTGTAACTAGTCACATTTTCTTTTAAATATGCAATCGGTAGTGTTATTTTATTAAAAATGAACAAAAATTGAGCAAGTACACAACAGATCAGTGTTCAACACGATCTCCTTCACAACAGTAAGCTTATAATAGTGAATTATTATTTAAGCTATCTGGTTAGATATCTAAAAAAACATCAGTTTGGCTTCATTTGGCATTAAGTGACCTGCAGTGTTTCAGTGTTGCAAATGTTACAGAAGTTTTTCACAATTGTTTTTCATCCTGAGGTGTAACTAATGAATTTACAAATGTTTGAATTTACATAATGACGAATTTACAAAAGACAAATATTCCATGTTGTCTTTTCATTAATATAAGGTTATAAAAACTCATGCTTAGTTATTTGGGATTAGAAATTAGAAAATTGTTCTTTAAAAAGTTTTAGTTGAACCTCTGACTGTGAATGTTGTTTTTGAGACATGAATCTAATGAATCTCATGCAAACAAGAAAATAAATAAACAGTATGTCGACTGAGCCGGATGTAAAGCAGAGAATGATTTAAATTAGTTAAACATTTACTGGCGTTTTAATAAACATGATTATTAATTATGATTGACAGGAACCCCCCCCCTGCTGTCTGGAAGTCTGAGTGTGGTGAGTTATGCAAAACTTTCATCTTATTTGCTATGAATATTAATAAAGCTCTACAATACAGCATCACAGTTGAGAACGTAAAAAATTATTTTCTATAAAAAAATATTTTTACCAGTGATGTATAAATGAACTCTTTCTCTCTCTTTCTCTCAGAGTGCTAAAGACGGACAGGACTGGGCGGTTGCTAAATATCGCTATGATGCTTTTGGACAGCGAATCCGTTTATGGGAGTTTGTACACTATGACAGCAAATCACTCCATTTGAATATGTTGTTCCTCTTTCGGGAGGTAAACACACACACGCACACACACACACACACACTAAACACATTTGTCTTGATTTTTTCACATGCACATACACTGAGAATAGTGCACACTGCAACTCAACACAAGTTTTAACTTCAGACAGGCCGCTCATGACAACCTCATGTTCATTAACCACAAAAATGGCAACAAGTTCTTATTACAAACTCTACACACTTAAAGGTACAGGAAACTTCAGAGAGGCTACCAATAGCAAGCTAACTTTGTTGGCATACGATCCCACCAGAGGTATGTAGATACATAGTTTGACAGACAAGTAGGATGTCCTATTATTACATTCGGACCGAATGCAATTATTGGACGAAAAAAGTGATTCTTCAGTTATTAGAATGTAAAGAGACTTTCAAACAAGAAAAACAAAAAATGTTTCTGCCTTGTCTTTAATGTCAATAGTCTAACGTTGGCATAAGAACGTTGAACTAGCGCTGTGCTTTATCCTTCTAATCATCAGTTCTTTATTCATTAGCGTGTCGTTTACACCATCGACTACAGAAACAAGACCTGTCAGAAGAATCCTCTCCAAATGGACTTCCACCCCTCAGAGATTCCCAGAAATGCCTCGCTGCTGTCTCAGGTGGTTCTGGGCAGTTCTTCAGCACCAGGAGAAGGTCTGCTGGTCAACACCTGGACAGGAGCCGTACCTGAGACTGGAGGTAAAGTCACATGACTTTTACCTTATTATGATTTCATGATAACCCCATCAACACCATCAGACACACTGTTGTATAATAAATAGAGGTTTGTACAGAGTTCCCATAACGTCTGACTTCCATGAATCTTTCCAGTCATTGCTGGTAAGGATTTTGTCCCAAAATTGGAATGCAGCCCAATAGAAGAATCAGCTTTTATGTCCAAAGGAGGAAAAACCACAATTCTTGTAAAACAAAGTTATGAACTAGTGAAATTTGGCATTCAAACCTGGAAAAAAGAAAATCCAGCCAGAAAGTTTAGTTTTGATTTCCAGGATTTGATTAATTTGCATGATTTATTCAGACATGAAAATCAGCATTTGTAAATTTTACAAAGGTTTTTCCTTCTTCTGATACTGTTGCCCTTCAAAGCTTTTAGTTTCTCCAGGGTGACATTGAGTCTATCAGCACATTTAAACAGTGTGACCATTAATTTGAGGCTTTTATCGTGCAGTACTCCAGTCTGAATGCTGACTGAGTTCTCTGACTATACAGAGTAAACATTGATACTGTTCAAACTGAATGCAGTGATTGAACATTTTATGGTCCTGCTCCTTCCACAGTAGATATATTTATATATAAATATATTTATATTACTTGACCTAGTGATTGCTATCAGAATAGAGACTTTTTTAGTCTCATAAAAGTGTAGATTAAAGACTTATATTTTAAAGACAGCGCAGGAGATTTTATAATCATTTTTATGTTGATTAAAAAAGTCTCATTGTTGATTCAGAAATGAGACAAGTTGTTAAAATATCTACCAAATTTCCAAGGTTTTGATATGCTGGGTATTACTCACTGGCCAGAATTTTGCAACCACAATGAAATACATGAGCAATTCAATAATAAGAGTGTGAAATCACTGTGTGAATTAAGTTCTTGTTTATGTTGGATAAGGTTTCTTGTTGTATTCACAGGTAAATATGTGGCCACAGTGACAGAGTTTGGCTGCATCCCTGTGTCGACTTTATACCACACAGAACAGACTGGCTGGGTGGTTACTAGGTGAGTTAGTCTGAATCTGTACAGCTGTTTAAAAAATCAAGAGAAACGTTTTTCAATAGTAAACTCAAACTGATTTTTCTTTCAGCTATTTTAACGCAGTGACCGGGATCGAGGACCCTGATCAATTAAATCCTCCCTCATTCTGTGCTGACATTCAGACAGAAGAGACGAAACTGGATTTCTTCAGTGCCTTTTTCTAGTAAATCTGTTTAACCTTTTTAACACTCCAGGCACTGTCAATGTGATTATGAATGTGAACATGTTAACCGACTAACTATAACCAATGAACTGTTTTTATAAATGATCTAAACAGCGATTAAAAATGTATTTCACGCTGTTCTTGTTTGATCTGAACATTTAAAGACGAACTGTTTTAAAGCTGTGATTATAAACATATTTTGCAAAGGGAATTAAATCATTGCATCTGTAGTGCGTTCTAATCATTTATTTAAAAGGGACTAAAATTGTCCCACAGCAGCTGAACAAATACCTGCTTGCTGTCCTGAGATGTTTGTGGCAGCTACGAAAGTACAACAAATATTAAGAGCTTTAGCTTCAGCTCAGTAAACTTTTAGCAATGTTAAATTTTTTAATGTAACCGTCTGGAATCACAGTGGTCATAATGAAATAACAAATAAAGGGATATGCATGCACTCACTAAAAATCAGTGAATCAGTGTATTTTAATATGCAGCAGAATTAGAGCAAGATATTGGCTTGTCTATGCAAAACTGTTGCTGTGAGTGGTTGCCAGGCCGTTGCTAAGGTAATTTAAGTGGTTATCACACAGCTATGTGATTGCACCGAAGCAGATAAATCTTCAATGTGTTAAAATAATACAAACGGAACAAACGTTAATAAAACTTCAGTATTAGTAAGTATATAAACTACTGTATTTTATTACAGTCTGAAAGACTGAAGAAAACATGCAGTATACAAACTTGTTAATCGGAGCATGTTTTTATTAAATAGTGTAAAAATACAATTCATTTGGTTACAAACAGTCGTTAATCAGTGGTAGTTTAAAAACATTATTAATTGGTTATGTCACAAAAATAAATAGTCTTTGTATACTTGGTCCCTGTTTTGCATCTGGGTCTGTGTGGCAGAGACCAAAACACAGTATACAAACACACACACTCACTCACACACAGGTTACAGCCATGGCTTACAGTACATACTGGGCATTACTTGAGCAGACAGTACCTCAGAGAACTAGCACTCAAAAGGCTGGATCAGTGGCATAAGAGAATCGTAGGTGATGTTCAAAGAAAACACATGGCATGGGAGGAACGCTGCAAAAAATGTGGTATACATTGCCATTATGTATGTGTTTATATTGCATATATAAGGTGTTTTTGGCATTGCTTCTGGTAAAAAATGTTTTGTTGATTTTTGTGGTAGTCATTATCCATGACATTTTGTTTACTGACAGCTAGATACTAAAAACTGGAAAAGGCCTTTGGAAATTGTAAAGGTTTGTGAAGCCATAAAAGTAGAATTCGTGTTTGCTTGAAAAATAACTATAAACTATTTGTAAGTTCATATATGTATATGTAGATATATACACATTTGTCTAAAGACATTCAGAAGAGGAAAAACATTTGGCTAATCATTCTCAAAGGACCATTTCTTTACATTCAGATTACAAAACAATTTTCATGGGTTTTAAAATCTTTCAATAATACATCAAAAACACTGCTTTCATTTTACAGTAGTGCACCGCGGCTCAGGATTTCTAAAACGTCCAGTTTATGCTGCAAGAACGGAATTAATACATATTAAACGGTAATATCATACACTCAGTATCAGGAGATATCAGGTGTGAGGTGCACTTTAAATTTTTTATCAATATTACTGTAAAACACAATTGACAATTCATCAGTAAGTAATAATGAAAAAGAAAAGTTAGTTACTTTTTGTGACAAGAAGATTTGAAAACTAAATGTACTTTTTCTGATCCATTTTGGCAGTCACTGGAGATGATGTGCATCAGAAATCAATAAAGGTAATTAAAGTATAAATAATAAAACCTTATTAATTAAAATTGTAATATTTACATTCACTTGATGCAAAACAGACTCCTCTATAACATGACACAGCAAAATATTTGATTCTGATAACTGACTGTTGTTCCAAGCAACTGTTTCCCTACATAGCTGTGCTATTTTCACACCATAAATCTTACATAAGCAAATAATTTTAACCAATTAAAGTCAATATGTCCATTTTATTTATTTATTTGGCAATTAGCTGTGTATTAAGTTGAATCCTGGTCACCCGTTGGGCTTTATTTTACAATAATTAATCTGTATATATTGTCCCTTATTTGTGACTGTACTACATTGTAAAAATGAAGATTAAATGACACTTCAAAAATGCTAATGTACAAACACACAATAATATTCTCACCCTTAAATAAAAGTTTAATTGCTGGTGTATAAATATGTTTCGAAACAGGAAACTATCAAACCTTATTCCCGCCAACATGAACTTATTGTGTTAATTGTGCAATTTTGTGCGCCTGAAAAATTCACCACACTGAATTCATTCAACACTGTTGAACTAAATTCAACACTGTTGAAAAAAGTAATACTGATTAACTAACACTTTCCACCCAAAACAAATTCACATGCAAAAAACAGGATTCTCCTTCTTGTGAAACTCTAGCACTGAAGTTTAGTCAGACACCTTAGAACATGGCACAGGCTATGTCACCTTAATAGAGGGCTTGCGGTGCACACACAGAAGAGTGACATATGGCACACCGATAAAAGCCCATTTCTCACTGGGCCAGAATTTCAGAACGGGTCCCTGTTCTGGAGCTTCCGACGCAGCGTCAAAATAAGCAAAACACACACATCCCAGGTAGGAAGCCAAGCAGATCAGAATATGCCTGTAAAAAAAAGGACATTCAAAGAGAATTTTTTAGAGGACATTCAGAAGAGACTCAAATCTGCAATTACTCAATTACAAATGTCAATTCCTAAAAAAATTGTAACATGAAACATTTAACAATTGTAATTTGTAACATGAAACATTTAACAATTTTTTATCATTTAGTTATGTCCAAACCTATATGACTTTTTGTCTTCTGCAGAACACAAGAAAATATTTTGGGAATGTCTCAGTGGTTTTTTGTCCATACTGTTTGGCTATCAGTGTACTTTAAATTATCTTTTTTGTGTTCCTCAGAAGAAAAAATGTCATACAAACCTGGAATCACATGAGGGTGAGTAAATGATGGAACAATTTTCATTTTTGGGTGAACCATTCCTTTAAGGACGGACAGTGGTAAAAGTAAAAAAAAAACAGACTTACATCATGCTACAACTTACAAGATAAGAACGCTCTGGAAAGGAGGGTGATAAAGTAACACTGTGGTAAAAAGCAGCGTTGACAGCGATGAGACGCTACTGGTTTGTGTTGTGGTACACTGAGCATGCTCACTAGAGGCAGTATGAATGAGATAAGTGCAGTTGGACAGATGGAGGGAGGTGCACTCACCAGACACAGTGTAGATAAGGAAAATTGACAGATGACCACATTTCACAGAAAATGCGATCGCTGATCCAGCACATCAGTGCCAGAGTCCACCAGAGCCCTGAGAGAAGACCCAGCTTAAACACACGCGGGTTTTCACACCTGCAGGAAAACACATTAGAAACTCAGCATCACAAACACCCCATTGAGTGTTTTATTAGTGATAATAGTGATGGCTCACATTAATGGTCAGGGATTTGATCAAACATTAAACGCTGATGTGTAACTTGTCCTGTACTGTGTGTGCTGGGGACATGAATGGTACCACAAAATGCTGCAGCTTGTTGAAGAGAGATCTGTGGTTACTTATTTGCATATGGACAATAAGAGATGAGAAAATAGACTTGCAACAAAAGAGGGACTTGAGATACAACTAGGCACAACAATATCATAGACTAGCAGATGGGCTATTTTAATTTAATTCCAGTAAGAAACACCCTAGCGATGCCCTAGTTACCAGCCGAAACACCCTAGAAACTGCAAAGCAACACATTAGCAACCGAGCAAAACACTTTAAAAAAAAATCTTATAGCAACACCGTGGCAACATCCAGCGATTAGCAGGCAGTGACAGTATTTAACAATGTATAACATAAGCTGGAAAGGACAGAACTGAATTAAACATTTTTCTACCTTAACAAAAACACACACACAGTTGTAACCTCATATATGTCATATAAAACCTCTAGGACTGCAGATTTGTGGCTGACATATTATGTTCAAGCGCTGGAATGGCAACGAATGAATAAAACAATGTTTATCAGCCTGTTTGCTTGTACATTGAGTGACTCTAAATGATGAACATTTGAGGGAGATTTTAGTCACGATTTCTCACACATCACATCACACAGCCGCTCACTTTCACACACCTGCCCACACAGGACCAATCAAATCTGTCTTCCTGTAGCAGTAAACAAACACGGCAGTCGTCAGATGAACGTTTCTTTCTCACTCATAACTGCACAAAGACAAATAAACAAAATGTTCTGAAGGATAAAGAGGGCTTTTGAAATGATAAAACTGTTGTGAATAAAAGAGAGAGAGAGAGAGAGAGGACACTACAAGAACAGGAAACTGCAACTCAAAAACCGATAAAGGTTTGTTTGGCTCTGAAGAAGTTTGTAGTCATGATTTCCGTTCATCATTGTGGAACTCAAGCCTTGTTCAATGAACATGAAGATGCAAGATGATGTTTTTGAAGACCTGCTGCAACAATTCACAATTTAACGGGAAGTTTTTCTGATCTTTTCTTACTGAGTTCTTAAGAAGTGAAGTTACTAGTAACTGCTCACATTTACACTCCACATCAGTGATGTCTAATCAGTGTTTAGACAACTGACCTAATGGTGATGAAATACGGAGTAAAGCAGATAAGAGGTTGTAATGGTGAGAGATGTGATATATCAAACCTGTACTGTGTGTAAAACCTAAAGATGAATCATAACATCTGATCATAACAGTTTGTTTCGTTTTCCTCTCACAATATCACAAACATGCAACTCCTGTGTGAATGTAGCAATGTGAAGTTGCTAATTTCTCATGCTGAGAGCGTTTTATTGTGGAAAACCCTGAAAAACATTATGAGAGGATCCCGGGAAACAAATAAAATAATACAACAATGGATTATATTTGCATTATTACCCTTATTATAAACCATTATTGTGTGCAGCAGTCATGTCAGTAACACACTGCATCAACCATATTGAATCAACACCATTCTAACTTTCCATGTGTGACTGATAAGGGCAAGAATGAGTGGAGGCAAAACTCTCATGTCAGAAGGTGATGGTACCAAAAGCACTTAGTGTACAAT
>JAZGTK010005587.1:0-19336 GCA_036877625.1 Ambastaia sidthimunki
GTAAAATACATTTAATATTGTTTTTGTTAAACAAAAATGCTATACCTGTGAGCTGCAGTCTTGTTTTGATCTCTCTTTTTCTGTTTACGTTCACCGTGGTTCCCCTCAATAAGTGGCACCTCTAGATCTGGTTTCACAATGCAGGGGGCTTCTCTGCTCACACAGACTCCTCTGGTGCACGGAGAGCCCATTTCAGGTCCGTGGTGGTCAGAACTCAAGCAATCGGGGCCTTGGCCTTCAAGATAGCCACAGTGGAATGTGTTATGTTGACGATGAATTTCTGTGCTTTCTGGTTTGACTGGGTCATTGATGGCCCCTAGAAAGTTGTGGTAGGCCTCTTCTTGGGATGTACCTTGGAGGAAACAACTTTCGTTGGGTTCGGTCTTCCAGGGGTTGCTTGCCTTCACGTCACTGCCGTCGTTCTTTGCATCACTCATCATCTTCATTTCTGTGCCTCCTCCTATGCCACTTAAATTGACTTCTCTGGCCCCATACATCATCATTTCGTCTTTCTTGTGGGGAACTGGAATGGGTCCACTAAAACTGTACCCGCCGCCAACAACTTTACTTGGGCCAATGGCCTCTTCTGTGTAGCGGCAGGTCTTCTCCTCTTTGGGTAAAAGGGAACACCTTCTGATCTCCACGGCACTGCCCAAGCAGTAGCCTTTGCCCACCACCCGTTCATCTTCTGTACAGCTGTAGCTACCACCAGTTGCAACAGCTGAGTTACCTGAGGAATTTCCTTTGGAACTCCAGATGCTACTCTCAAAACTTTCACCCACCCTCACACCATCCAGAACTCGCTTGCGGCTGCAGACGTTGCTGTTGGGGCGGCTGCAATTGTAGGGCGCATGTCTAGGAATCTTGGTACGGCTGATGGGACCCCCACAAAAGCTCAGCAAGTCAAGTTCCCCAGTTGCCAGGGTAACAAGTAGAGGGCTGGATTCTGATTGGTTGGAAGTAGAATATGATGCGTAGGGCAACTGGTAATACGATGGTGGACCAACTGGCGTTGGACCCTTGTCGCATTTCCCCAGTTTGGAGGCTTTCTCTGGGAGTGGGTCAGACAGGAAGTAATCCTCCAGCTGAGCAAGCTCCTCTTGCAACAGAGAGGTCATGACCTCCAAATCTGAAGGCACCTGGATGTCATGCTGAAGGGGCGAGGGGGGAAGGGATGCATTGGGGGAGGGAGAGGCGTGAGGGGTTGGGAGGTAAGAGGAGAAATCTACTTCTTCCGTCATCCAGTCACTAAGACCATCACCTATTGGGAAAACAGAGGTCAACATGTTAATCACTGGCCTAGAGATCCAATGTAGTACAGTTATTTTTTTTTAATTATAGCAGCGGTATTTTAATAATATTTTAAAAAATATATAAATCATAGTTCAGTGCACTTACTAAATTCAAAATGCGAAAGCCAGCATTAAAGTAGCACGTTGTCTACAAATAATATAAAATAGATCCACATTGATAGTTTTACTCACTGTTCAAGGAGAACGAAATGTGCTGCAGTGCGGTGCCCACCTGAAACTGGGAAAAATAAAAAACTGTATTCACCGCAACTCACCAATTAAGTGCTGGCTCTCCTCTGGCCCCTCCCCTCTGCGCCCCTCCGATTGGCTGTGGTTAGCCTGTGGGTGAGAGAGAGTGAGGGGGTCTGCCGGGCAGACGAGTAGAGTCTTCCAAATGGGTGCTGACATTGTCATCATCATGTCCGTTGATCCTACGATTCAAATGTCCAAACTTACAGTGCACAACAGTGAAGTTTGAGAGCTGAGCCACAGAAAACAGGGCTTGGTGTGCATTATGAAACCTAAAAAAAGATGGAAAAACGATGAGGGATGGTGTGTTAAAGTGCATCGTCTACGGGGATATTGTTCTAGTATCTAAAATATACTGTCATGTCAACCATGAGTTGTTTAAAGTAAGGTGGAGAAAAAAAATATAATCTCTGGTGTTGACACGTTCTATTCTAAATTTGTCCTGGCTCACCTAAAACACCTAAAAATAACAAAAACTGTCCATAAATTCAAATGTCAACAATTTTAACAATAACAAATACCATGCAAACTGAATGAAATGACTATAACCCTCCATTTCATTACACCATCAGTAAAGACACATTGGTAATTAGCGAGGGACCAATTTAGAAAACCACCACTCTTCCATTCATCAAAGTCCCTTGTGCCCACTTAGGGAAACTCTACTGAGATCCTAGAGAACCATGCGAATGCTCTACTTTTGGGAATTTTTTTAGCAACCTGGATATTCAAGACACACAAATGACTCACGCTTTATACACAAGCGACATACAGTTTCTTTGGATCACTGTTTGGACCACACAAATAATTAGTCACAATATCAGAAACTTTTAGAATGTTTGTTTTTCATTGGAGCATTAATGTATTAAGTACTGAAATCTGCTATTTAGGGGTGAAAACTATTTCTTCATTTGAACATGTTGTTTTCTAATGCAACTTAAGCTATCTCCATATGCTCTAATAATCGTTACATATACTGAAATCTAGTTTGTTTAGAATCTAAGCTCAAACAGAGAACATCATTCTGGGTTGACACAATAATCAGGCACAACCTTGAAAGCTATCAAACAACAAGAAACAAAGCAAAATAAATAAACAAAATAAACTGTTCCTTAGTAGTAATTCTAAAGTAAAAGTAATTCTTTCTGCACATGACAGGCGCAAACAGCCTCTGAACTGGATCCTGAGACGCGAGCACGTGGGTTACAATGTATGACGTAATGCCAAACCAAAGACACCAAATCTTTGTGAAAGCATTGAAACGATTCAAGCTTTTGTCATTCTCAATAGCTTGTTTCTGAGAGAAAACAATGCCCGGCTCGTGCAATGAAACTGTCATTTAAGGGGGGAAATGCACGAGCTGTCAAAAACAAGCAAACGAAAAACTTTTGCTAACAAAGAATGACACAGTAGCAACTGTATAGCCTTTACACTATTGTTTAAATAGACTGGCAGCACATCTATAAAACACAAGTAATTCGTCTATAGAAATCACAGACAAGCAGTTTATCAAACAAGCATGTCTTTCATCATTTAATAGCACGTAAAATAAACAGAGGTGGCAAATTAAACATTATCATTATCGTTTAACGTTAAACTACTAATAAACGAGGTCAAATGTATCATTGCAGGATCAATACTACAAAGTTGCAAAACAGTATGAAGTCTGTAGCAACGACCAAAAGAGCTGAAGGGAGTTTCTGAAACTTTACCAAGAAGCACAACACACTACATAAAACATTACCTGTAGCACGGTTACAAGTGACAACACCTTTAACAACACTTAAACTAAAGCAATAAACCTATAAAGTACACAGCCAGCAGACAAAGTCACATAAACCACCAAAAAAAGTATTAAGTTGCACTTACTCCATTCTTGCTTAAATGTTTTGGGTTTGGGGTGCGTTGCAAAAGCAAAGCACGGCGTTTCTTTAGGATCGAGGAATGAACTAAATTAAAAAGCCATGTCTCCTTCGGAGTGACTAGGACTGAAGTGCTGTTGGTCTTGCTTTGTTGTGATGGAGTTGATGACTGAGAATCGGCTAATTGAGTCAATGCATCAGGTCATCCACACCTAGCAACCGGCTGCGTCACGCGGTCAGCCCCCAGTGCTGTAGATTCCTCCGCCCTGTGGATGTATTGGTAGATAAATTTCACACCCGTGTTAAAGACCCGGCGAAAAACGCCCACAAGATCTAGATCTTGTTTGCTCCACGCACGTAAAAACACAGAGCGTCGACGCGAGCTCTAACTTAAAACGACTATAGGTTTGAGCCTGTGAAAGAGGAATACGTATTCAAAGCTGCTATTAACTAGAGTTTAGGGTGATTGCCTTGTAATTGCAATATGTGGTTATACATAAAATATTAACATCACAACAAGTTCACAATGTCAATCCGGTGTGTATTGTTTCACAGGGACTACTTGATTTCTTCTAGTGAGGAAGAACACTTTCTGCTACCCAGGAGATACGTGGCTGTTGTTGCAGGTTAGTTGCATCAGCGCTTCAAGCTGTTAGCAGATTCGCTGGATATACTGAACTTCTCGTGCTGCGATTGGCTAAAGAAGAACTGTTGTCGTCTCTCATTGGTTCACGGCAGAGAAGCGTTGCATCCCAGTGGTCTTTAGCTTTCCACTCTCCGAGCACATGTTTCACGTAAACATCCCGAGAGTACATGCTAAAAATGGTGAAACTTTCATGTAGCAGAAGGACAGTTTACTGAACTTTACTGACAAAACATTGTACCATTAGTCGTATCACTTGGTATACGAACGCTGCCCTCTTAATGCACGTAAATATTTCGTTTAGTTGTAACCGGGTTTACTGTAAACATATAGTCCGTCCGATACTCCACTATAGCGTGATTGGATTTTGCAGTCTGTTTGTAGATTTGTAGATTTGACAGGTCTAAAGTTTAAGTGTAGGAAGTGATCTTAAATAGGCTTATTTGTAGGTTTAAATTAAAGTCACGGTAGCTTATTTACGTGTTTTCGTAATTACCTGTTGAGGAGGCACAGCAAAATGTTAACTAGTAATTGCATTGTGGTTAATCGAGACATCATAAAATGTATTATAGCTCAAACTCTTACAAATATAAGATTCGTTAATAAACGTTCTGTGTAACAGGTGGCATCTTTAAAGTCATTCCGCCATCATTTAAAGTCACTTTTTTTTCATAATTTTACCTGATGAAAAAAGGGAACCTTAAATTTTGCGAATGAGCAAAAAATAAACTCTGTGTAGCAGAGTAGCGATAGGCTGTATCGGCTTTTGATATATTTCGGTACCTTTACTTCAGAAGTCTCACATTGGATGAGCTGGACTATATTTAATTCATGTGCGGCCACAGCGAGAGGAGACCAATAACCTCAAACTAAAATATACATCTCGTGTAATTCCAATTAATAACGATTTATCAAATAATCAAGCTTTGTTTTTCCCCTCTCAGCAAATCCTAAAGCTGATTGAGGGAGCTATGTCTTCCTGTTGCTATAGTAATAGCGAACACTGCCCCCTATTTTAGAAGTGTTTTCTGGTTGCTGTTGCCATGGGATTTGCAACGAGCGCTCTCGCTCACTCTTTCGGGCCGTGTTTTTCAGTTTTGTCTCTGTGGCTTAAAGATGACATTCCGTAAAAGTTTATTTAGCCTTAAATATTCAGTTACAACAAGTGTATGTGATCAGTTATTTTTTGATGTTTTTCTCATAGACACGCCCATCATAGCTTATTTAGTCGTTTGGTACCAGGAAGCACCTTGTTGCCTATTACAATTAAAGAATAGTCAAAAAGTCAATGTTATTATCTTGTACTGTCTTGTCCCACTTATAGAAGATAGAACCTGAAAGGTTTATTATGGTTTATGATAGGATAAGTAATAAAGTTTAAAAGAGTTCATCAATCAAGAAATGACATCTTGCCAAGGCATGAGCAAATCTCACACTGAAGGCAATAGTGTGCACAGAAAACGTTATACACCGTCAGATGTAATATTCAGAAAAAGTATTCATAATGTCTTCCCTGACTGAGGAGAAATTGATTTTATTTACACCTAATAGCTTTGCATGAGAGGGGTAACACCTCCTTTCGCTAGA
The DNA here is from genome assembly GCA_036877625.1 of Ambastaia sidthimunki. Classification (NCBI taxonomy): domain Eukaryota; kingdom Metazoa; phylum Chordata; class Actinopteri; order Cypriniformes; family Botiidae; genus Ambastaia; species Ambastaia sidthimunki. The sequence continues at coordinate 5,634 of JAZGTK010005587.1, forward strand.
AGCAGTCATAGAGTGACTGGATCAAAGAGGGGCTTCTGAAGGTACTGTGATACTGTAATTCTTCTTGTGAGTCGGCTCAGTCTCGCAGTTGTAGAAGTAAGACCTGATGCAATCTTCGTGACCGCAGTCGTAACGTTGAAGAGACTGAGATAATAATGGTTGTTGAAGTGCGGGATCTCTCATAGGAAAGCGCTGACTCTCCCAACTCGCCGTGTCTTAATTGGTCCGTGGGGGCGCCCTGTTTGCGCAAAGCGTGAGAGAAAGTCAGCAGTACACACACGGGCACCTCAGCCACCGACAGCTCCGGTATTGTTGGTGCATCGTACTTTGAGTAGCTGTTTGCATTGAGTTTTTTCCCCACTTACGGTAAAAATAGCTGATGAGGCAAACAGGGACGTAAGTCTACGCCGTACCCGTAATTAATCACAGCTTTTGAGGATTAAACAAGATGGTAGGGGTGATGAATCTGTTATCCTCATAAATCCAAATGTCCATATGCGAAACAATTAAAACACGCTAATTCCAACGTGCTCATTTCAATATGGGATGTAGTTTTGTATGGTGAGCATGCCAGAGCTTACGACACGTGGTCTAAATAACCAAACACTAATAACATTTTGGATTTTAATTTGTTTGTTTGTTTATTTCGTTCACTATGTTTTGGCCTCTTGGAAGACCCTAATTCCCCCACACCCCGTCCCGGCACTATGTATGTTAGTCAGAGAATAAGGAGTGGGTGAGAGAGAATCGCACCATGCCAAGTTCATGTATAGCTCACATTAGTAACAGTTACATCACAATTTCATCACCATCTCCCTCTGAATTCATTGTTGTCTGTTTTTCATTCCCTTGCACGAGCGATCAAATCGTTTAAAGTTTCGATGACTTGGTATAACTTAGTTTATACAGAATCAACATCCATCCTGTAGAAATATCAATATTACTCATTCTGCATCCCACTGAACCACTGTTGCTAAAGAATCAAGCAGGTTTGGCGTTACAATATAACTAATAACACATGTTGCACGCTATCAATAGCCTCCTGTGACCTCACTTCTCTTCAGAGAGCGCAAGGCAGCGTTTACTAAGTTGTGTGATTTGCAGCAAAGTGTTCGGGGTGCGAGTCTGAAGACTTCGGGGAGCTGGGGTTGAGGCGCACTCATGCACAAACTGAACAAGTTGGCTTTGCGTGTTCTCGCCTTTTCTCTGTATTAGTGTTACTTGTGTCATTTACGTGCAACATAAAGCTTGGGCATCTGTGTGCGAATGTGCGTGCGTAACCATGTAACCATGCTTGTGTGAAAATGCGCGCTGGTTCACATTGATGGATTAAGTCGGTTGATCACGACTTCAAAGTCTTGGGCTTTGCCCGTGTGACTTCTCAAAGCGTCTCAAAGTCGATCTTCACCACCGGCTCAACAGTTGATCATGTCGACCTAGTCCGTAGAGGTTTGCATGGCACAAACCTTCCCTTTTGCTTTGAAATGTGAGAATTCAGGTTCTGGATATAGTACGCGTCTTTGAAAATGAAAGATCGTATTGGTTTAATCAGTTCCTTTGTTCTATGTTTATCTTTTTTAAATGAAAGCCAAGACCTTATTTAAACGTGTCCTAAGTTCTTTAAGAAAACAGAATCTTTGCATGTGTTACGCTCTTGGGGTTAATGCATTATGATTTTATGTTGCTTAACAATTGTAAATGTGATGAATTTGCATCAAGTGATAAATTAATTGGTGGGGCTCTGCTGGTGTAGACAGATGGCATCATTATAGCGCTGATGACATTTGTAGTTGCACATTTAACTGTTATGGTAATGACTAGGTGCGAGGCAGAGAAGAAAACAAGCTCAGGGCCCCGGGGCCTCAGCAGAACACAGAGCGGAACGCAGATCCAGCCCTCGCATCTGGAGCATTAAAACAGCGCTAAAGCGGTGAGGTGTGACGACTGGTGCCCTCTATTGGACATATTAGGGAAAAGCAATATCTTGATCGAGAGGATGATATACACTATGATATAGACATAATATCTCAATCAGGAAACAATGGAAGAAAGTAAAGCGTTTAAAGTGGAAAAAAGTTAGTCTGTTTGTTGAAAAATCCTAAACAAATGTTCTAATTCTTAGACTTCCATATTTATGCTGTGGGAATTTCTGGGTATTTCCCACGTTATTCCCAGGTAGATAATACAACCGATGTCTGGCTTAAGAAAACAGCTGCCCTATAAGCAGCTGCCAACTGTTTTGTCTATTAGATTTGTTATGATACTTTCTGCAGTCACGCAGACTTCTTCTCAGACTGTCACTCTTTTTTTGATAACCTTTCAGTTTATCTTCATCAAATAAGCAATTACTTAATATTGTATGCATGGTTCAATGCGCCTCTTTGCCTTTTAAATATCGAGACGCTTGAACGAGTGACATCAAAACTAAGTATAAATATTGTGAAAGCATTTTGTGTTTTATTAAAATGCACGAAGATGATTAAATCAATATGATTACATCTATTTATTCAATGAGATCAAATTTCTCTTAAGTCATCTATGGCTCCTGCTATAAATCAGTACAGTTTATTTCTATTATGTCTTTAAAACCTTAAAATAATGTGACAGACAATTTGTGACTGTAGTGTTTCATGTTTTCATTTGTGAACCTTATTTATGTCTGAGCAGTAACGTTTTACTTTTTATTGGCCTCAGAATAAAAGCTTCTCCTTTCTGTCAAATAAAAAGTTAATGTTGAGAAATACATTATTAGTGATGTTAACACTAAATTATACTTTAAAAAATCGCATGAAAGATATCCATGTGGATATTAATAATCCGAATAACACAATAAACAAAATATTTGATTACAAAATAGTGGCACATCCACACATTTTTAAAACCCTGAAATAAAAGATGTGCAAAAGTCAGAGTACATATATGAACATGAGAAAAGCTTTGGCAAGACAAAATCTGTCAGTACAAGTGTACCATGGCTTGTTTTTAAACACTAAACATTTACTGCAATGGTCCCTGACCAAATAATTTTGTGTTGTGAAGTACAATCAGGTAGCAGGTGTACAGTTTGTTTTAGTTACTCGTCTAAGCACCTAAGCCATTTGTTTAAGAATCTTTGCAGAAAAAATATCTAAAAAAAGATACAGACAACTTGGTAAAATATCAAAATGTGAATGCTGCCTTGTCACCTAAAACAGATTATGAATACGGTTCAGATACAATTATGTTTAATATAGTATCGTTTTTGCATATGTGTAACTGTGGCTAATTAATTAAAGGTAAAGATAAGTGGTACTGTTAGCACACTGATGTATTGTGCACTGACCTGAAGGCTTGGAACCATAAAATTAAAGAGATTTAAAATAAACATGTATACTGAGCATACTGTATGATTGATATGAAATGCTGTAAGCTTTGAGCTCTGTAAGTGTCTCTGTATGTCAAAAATACGTAGAATGTTCGCTTCGCCCCTCTCTTTCTCTCTCTCTATATATGTATTTGCACCATAAAACCATAACCATCAGTTGCACAATAATACATCATCTTCAGGTCAGCCTGCATCCAGTTCCTCTCTAGTCCCTGTGACACAGAGTTCAGTCAATGCTGGCTGAAGTTGTTGATGAGATTTGCCATAATTTCTCATTTATGCTACACGTCCTGTAAAATGAGTTCTGCCCAGTCTCAGGTCATGGCAGGCGGATTTCTGTCTGCACGCTCTCAGGTCATAAACTGCGTGTAACCCTCAGCTCCCGTTACTATGACATCCATCCAAATCCGCATGGCCTCCGGGGACGGTGCCACCATGAAATAAAGTCGATCATGAGTCTTCACGCAGAAGGTTAGAGAAGGATTTGGACTCTGTAGGGACACAGAGAAATTTAAAGTGTGTGTAATAGCGTAAGAAGATGGTGAACAACAGCAGGGCCGGAGAACACGTTATGTCGCAGAAGTGAAAAAAAGAAAGCATGACGAAATCTACGTGAACATGCGTCTGCTTTGATCTCTTTTGCCTTCTGCTGTAAGAAATTCTCTTTATGGAAAGACGTCTGTCTGTTTAAAGTTTCACCACGTGCTCGCAGAAGTTGCCACTAAAGTGTGTGTGGTGTTCTCTGGTTTTGTGTGTACGTTGATTTATTGATATTGACAGTAAACAGGAGGTGTCAAAACAGTACGACTTACCTTAGTTGCACTGCGCAGGTGATCGTAATAGACCTCCTCTATGGCCTGGAAGTAGATGACGCCCTTTAGTTTGGTCTCATGCTTATCTGAGGAGTAAATACCATAAAAGGCAATTAAGGAAAATTAAAACATTATGAATAGAAGAGATTGTCTATTTTGGAAAAAAATGATTGTACGGATTAGCTTTATTATTCATTAAGAGGGATTGTAAAGAGATTACATTTACCAGTTCAGGTTTACAGTTTATTTGCATTACATGATGGGAATGTTGGGATTTGTATTTTACATTTTTGTAATAAATCACTTGGTGCAGGATCCTGAAATAAAAAAACTACAAAATCTGTTTAAAGCTTTGCCTCAGGAAATAAAACAAGCATATAAAGTAGACGTTAATTCTGGAAGCGCGCGCAGACTGAGTCACCTAAAAATATTGTCTGCCTCAATTTAATGCAGCGTGCCACCCACAGCAAACAGCCACTTGAACAGACTTCCTTTTTCACTACTTAGAAATGAACACGTATCTGTGAATTGATTTTCATCTAATAGACTGCACGCAATGTCTAAAACCTCCGCTGAAGTGTGTGACAGCCTCCAGTGAGCCCCCTCGCACCTGTGTCAACCGTTAAGATTTATTAGTTCCCTTTGAACAGCTTTTTTTCTTCGGCCTGCCTCTATTCATTACACAAATCTGCTTAGTAATAGGATAAAGTGTTTTTGTGTTTCATGTTTTTGAAGAGTTGTAAGTGTAGTATTGTTACTCAGAACTGAGCCAGGGGTAAATCTACACCCCCAACCCTCATAAACGCTGGGCTAGAGAAAGTATTGCAGTTTATTTCATCATCTTCATCATCATCATCATCACTACTAACATGGAGAGTGAGGGGGTGAAAAGGCTACACACGAGCAAAATGTGTGTGTGTGTGTGTGTGTGTGTGAGAAAGACACAGTATCTAAAAGCAAGATGAGATGATTGAAAATTGAGAGAACTGAGATAAAAAGATTTCACTTGAACATGTCATTTCATCAATGGTGTGAGCCAGTTTTTTTCTAAGTTTGTTTCATTTATTTTATGTTGTTTTTCTCCTTACTATTCTTTGAACTAAGCCACACAAAAAAACAGAATAAGCATGCACTCATCTTCACGTATAAATCCAACATATCTTGCTACAAAATCAAACAAATAAAAAAAAATAGCTTTCATATTTTTTTCAATTGCTTTCGTACATAGGTAGTTTCATAACTACCTGTGTACTTTATCAAAAATGTCACAGCTGTGGTGGCAATTCTTTTAGAGCTATATAACATCACCTATATATCATCACAACATTTATTTTCTTACAAGGCAATCAGGCAAAAAACAACAGTTATCTCACCTATGTAATAAGAGAAGGTCCTTTTAAGTCGATCGAAGACAAACCAGCGTTTTTTCCAGGACTTGATCTTGCCGCCCATCTTCACGAGGTGGCCCTTGCACATTTTCTCTGTGACAATGACATACGGACAGGTGTCCACGCTATGGCCTGATGATTCCACGTGGGAACGCAGATCAAACTCCTCTTTCCGAATAGGCAGGTAGCGCGTCATTGGCCGAGCCTGAGGATAGCGGATCTTAGATTAGCTATCGCTAGTAATTTAAGTGAATTAAAAGTAAGTGCAGTCTTGTATACAGTCACCTAACTAACTTGTTCTCATAAGTATAATAACTTTTATACATACAGTACAGTATTTATCAAATGTTTGCTTTTAAAAAAAAATCAGATGTTTTATAAAAACATCTACGTTTTACATACAAAATTTGACCCCTAGGAAAGTGTTCTGTAACGTTTTTATGATATTGTTGTTGCTTTAACACATAGTAACACACTAGTTAAATCAATTGTTTTAATGATGTCATTTTTCTGCCTTTAAAACGTGGGTGTCCTACTGGCCTGCCCTTTACTGCCTCTGTCTCACCCCCTCCTCTTCCTCCCATCTTATCTTCCTCCAGCTGTCTCCCTCTCACCATCTGTCTGTGCACCTCCTCTCGTCCTCCTGCTGTGAGGAGCTGCTCTCTGTGCATTCATGCCTCCCGTCTGCCCAGTCAAGCTGAGCCAATGACCTCATAAAGACTTTTAAAGAGCAACTCAAAACATTCGCTGACCTCAGAGCTGCAGCGGTTAGGCAGACTGCTGTGCTAAGAGCTGCATACAGACATTGAAACTGTCTGTTCAGGTAAGAGTAGACGCTCAACTGACTGTTAACACTTGATGATAACTTGCAATTTATCAATGTATGTTTTAAAATTGAATGTTTTAAAATTAAACATTACAATTATTAATATTTATATTAATAAATGATTAATTAAAGAAACACATTATAAAGTGTTGTCCCTTTTACCTCACTGGAACACATTAAAATGTAACATTCTCCTAATGAAACTCCCACAGATCTGAGACCAGTTTAAAAGCTCTTGGAATTAAAGACATATTGACCTGGGAACACTGTTTCTCCCTCATCTTGACCTCTTCCTCCACAAGCCTCTGCCTGTGTGCCGTCTCATCGAGCAGCCTCCTCTCCACCTCCTCTCGCCTCCTCCTCTCGGCCTCCAGCAGCTGCTTCCGGGCCTGAACCTCCCTCTCCTGATCAAGAGACAGACAGACAGATTAAACCTACAGTGGGAAGATTTAATAGGCAATAGGGAAAAAACTACATACAAATACATAAAATACACAGTGCAGCGTGACCGGGGATGCATAAAAAAATAATTCAGCAAGAGATTGTCTGAGTGAGTATTACTGTCAGAGAGCTTGTTAAGATCCAGCCTTTCATGTCTTTCACTCTGTGTAGGTAAGAAACTATCTTTAATGCAGTGATGCCAAAGGGACCAGAGGCTTCCTTTTTAAATTCATGAAAAAGATCTCTTCTACATGAGAGACAGGGAGATGGATAGATTACATTTCACAGACAATTAAAGTTTAATGGTACTCACTCGACTCTCCACCAGTCGAGCTTTCTCCTGCTGGGCCTCTTTCAACATCTTCTCCATCTCCTCCAACCTCAATGCAGCCAGCCCATTGTTACTGAGGGAGAGAAGAAGACGGTTACTGTTGCCGTGGTATTGACAAAGGAAGACATTGGGACAGAAGTGCTGGGCACTGTAGACAGATCATAGATTACTTCACCGAATTTTACTGAGGCCAAAAAGCTGAGTCGAGGAGGATGAGATTTTTTGCAACTTTACTTTTCAGAGAGAACCTACTTGCTTTTTGAAGGCCCATGTCAAAGAATAAAGGTTGACCAGGGTGAGAACAAGGTGAGCTGTAAAGTATAAAAAGTGCTGAAACATCTAAGTAAAATGTGAGTGGTCAAAGATTCTTGCCCAAACTATTGATGCTGAAAAGTAGGCCAACATCAAGAGAACGTCTTTTTGTGACTTCAACATCTGAGGAAACACCTAAAGCGTCCCTGGCTCTAAGGAGCCCACGCTGTACAGTGACATTCTGTGCTTGTTCTGCCTCGGGACAAGAGCAAACTTTGAAGACGAGAAGAATAACATGACTCTTTGTACGGATACATGTGTTGTCATGGAAACAACCTAGGATCTATTCTGGGAAAAGGATGAAAAAACATTTATGGGGAAATTGGGCGACGTGACCTGTTGTCAAGGGAATGGAGGAAGAACGAAGGGTTCCCTTGACAACTGCACCTCACCTTTCCGGTGAGCAAGCGGAGTTGTTGCCAGTAGATACGCTGGTCTCCACGCTGTCCGAACTCTCCAGACTCAGGGTGTCATATGTGGATTCTCCAGTTGGGGGTGCTTGGTGGTGCAGAATAGAGTGGTGTACCATGGGAGGTCCTGAAGATGGGAAAGGGGAATGAGCACCCTGTGGCGCCCCCCAGTGGCTTTGAGACTCCATCACAGGTTTCTGTTTAGGATCTGTGGGGCGGATTCTTGAATCGTCATACGCGTAGAGACCTGGAGTACAACAATAAAATCATTCAAATCTACAGTTTGTTTTTCTAATATGTGTGTTAGCAGAATGACATTCATTCATCATTCAACTACCCTAAACTGCTTACAATCTGATAATAGTGAATGGTGGGTTACCTCTGCCTTGTAGATCCAACTGTCTTTTGGAGTCTAAGTCCAAATAAGCAGGAGACAGATCTGGTAGACTCTGTAGATAATAATGGAGTAAATGAATAAACTATACACTATGAAAACAGAATGTCTACAGCTATGAAGGTACGGACAAAAAGCCACAAAACTAGTTAATGGGGTTTTAAACTAAAACAAAAAAACAGAATTCTGTGACCCTCAGAGGTTATATTAAAATTTGTTTTTACTTTGGTTGGTGTATTTCTGCCTGAGCTGGCCATGCTGGAAGGTGGGGGTGTGAAGGTGCCATTGGTCTGTCCCGCCTCTCCATCCTGCTTACAGTTGGAGATCTGAAAAGAAAATCATTGCAATTATGAAATTTGCTCAAATAGCGATAAAACGCCACACCTATCAACAAAGAGGAAGGGATAACACCAGATGCTTCTGCCAACAAGTACTTAGTCTTTCAGAAAAAGACTGGCAACTATTTCTGGACACTGAGAGGTCACGTAAGACAAACACGGACAATTTAGAGACAGACAAAAGGATGTGAGCAGAGAAGACATACAGATGAGGAGAGTTTACCTGCATAGGTTTACGTGAGGAGAGACACTTAGCTGGCAGAGGGGGCGGGCAGGCATGGCTGGACACCCCAGCTGCCATGATTTCCTGGTACCAGCGTTCTGAATCTAGCCTGGGAAGTGAAGGCCTACTCCATGCAGGCTGGGTCTAAAGGGTAGTTCAGGGAAAGGGATTTGGAAAAAAGAGGAAAGACTGATACAGTAGGGAACTAGAAGAAAGTGAATCGATAGAAGAAATGCATGCATTGAAAGAACGGAACATTTCAAACTTGTAATTCAGAATTGCAAACATCAGAAGTGATCTTCTGAGAACTAAAAGTATATATTTAACTGATAAAGAAGACATCAATAAGGTTTAAACCAAGCAATCCATCTCACTTTTTGTTCTGTTTTGTGTTCACACACTGCTGGTAATGAACCAGTCCAGAACAACATAAAAACAGTGAACCCATATGAAACAATGAACCCACAGACTCCAGATAATGCTGCACACACCTCAATGGGAAGCGGCTGGAAAGAGCCACACTGGGATGCGTGACTGGAGATGACAGGGTCAGCCACTACAGGTTGGAATGATTGGACGGAGGAAGTGGGGGAGGTGTCAACTTTGGGCATCCCGAACAGCTGGTTTAATTGACTAACCGTCACATACTCCTTTACACGATCAGAGCATTGCCCACACACAAACACACGCACACAGATAGAATGTAGTGAGAGCATTGTGAGCATACAAAAGCATAAAGGCACAAAAGCCAGCCAGCTGGCACAGTGAAGGCAGATGATACAACAACAACAAAGACAGCTGTAGAGAAAGAGGTGAGAAGAAAGAAAATAGCAGTTTCTAGAGAAGAGAAAAGAGAAAGAGAGGCGGTGGGTAATTTTGACAGAATCCTGATAAGGGCACTTAAAAGCCACAAACCAGGAATAAACGTCAATGGAATAGAAAACAGGAGACAGAAATGCATGGAAAGGATTCTATCAGGGATGAAAGACTGGAGGAATCATACCTCACGAGGGGCATCTGATGTTACAGCCAGCGGGAGGCAGAAAGCGTTAGGGGCAGGAGAGGCAGCTTGGGCTGGGAAACATCCGTTCCCATACATCTTATATACATCAGAGAGTTTGAGGTACTCCTGAGCACACACACACATCCACACACACACATCAACAGAAGATCCCATTTCATATCTTATATATGACACTCAAAGAACTACAGGATGAATCTTCATGCACACACAATGACAAAGCCCATGCTTACACTCCAACCAATCACAAACATGCCACTCGCAGCAAAATCTCAAACACACATGCAGCATGTACAGTATGTGTCAATCTCTACTGTCTCATTACTATAACGTGACGTGACCACAGCAATCATGAATGCTCAGAACACAAGGTCGTGACGGATTAAGGCAAACAACAATAGGTGCATAGTAGAGTCTCACACAAAGTGCAAACATTCAATTGCTTTAATTCCTGTGTGCATTATTTCAATTAAAGCTACGGCTAGTACAATTGACAAATGCTCAACAAACGAACATCACAAACACCCCTCATCACAAACATCTTAAACAAGAGCCTGCAAACATTCCAGGTGACACTACAACACCTATTTGTCAATTAAGGATAGCATGTTTATTCTTACACGTTTATCCTTTAATGTTTCCTGCAGGCTACATTAGCCATAAAGAAACATTTTACTTCTCAATGATTTAAAGGAGTTGAGTTAAGTAAAGCATGATGTACATTCAGCTGCTCATTATTGCCAAAGAAATAATCCAAACTAAAGTTTGTTTCGCAATAAAAGCCAGCAAACTGTACAATATCCAATTTATTACACGGTTACTCTTAAATAAATTAGTAAACGTACATGAAAAATTGATTTGAGTTTATTTTAAATAATTTACTGGGCCAGAAAAAATAAACCATAAAGTGAAATGAGCAACATTAAAGGTAAGGTAGGCTAGCAGGAGCAACATAGCTTTGAAAGTATAAGATCTCGCCCTCCCTTCAAAATGATTTCCAAAGCCACGCCTCTTTTCACAGTGCACGGAGGCATATGATTGGACAAACATTTTATGGTCCTGCACTTTCCACAGAAAGTATATAAATATATCTATACCACTTTACTTTGTGATTGCTATAAGGATGTGAAGAGAGTTTCAAGCAGCATAACAAAAAATGTTTCTCAGAAAGATTGCCTACCCTGCCTTTAAATTAGGAGTGCCAATTAGTAACCAATCAAAGCAATTCCAAAGTATTCCAGAGTATTCCAGAGACCCGTGTAATAATGTTAGTTTATTATGAACTATTTTTCAATCCTCCATGATGGCTTTGGGGTCATGCTATGTGTTTACCTCCTGTGGCCTGTTAGAATATATCTGAGGGGAGGAGATCTGACAACAAGAGGAGGGGAGCAGAGAATGCTGGGTAGGGAGTTCATCTAAAAGGTCAGGTTCGTTGATGAATAGCACTTCCTGTTTTGAATATGAACACCAAAGTCAGAAATCAGCGTTGCACAAACCATGCCATAGAACATTTTAATAACATTGTTTGTCTTATCAAACTTCTTCAGATCCCCTCTGAATATTTTATGTTTGATCAAACAGACGTCTGCATGAAGTTTATCGCCAATGGCGATAACCCAGAAAAAACATACTATGAGAGACTCGAGGGAATCCCTACAGAAAGCAGCACCATTAGGATGTACAAAGCAATACGTTTATTTTAAACCAAAGTACTACATACTGAGATACAGCTCAGATATCTCATGAATTATAATGATCCTACAAAAAGAAAACAGATCACAAGACTTCTGTTTGCAGCCTGTTCAACAGCTTAGAAGTTGAAAAGAGTTCACTTGCCAGCAAAAACGGTTAATTTCTCATTGATGGACCAGCAGTCATGGCTGTAGAAAGTTCTCACCTCTTTCACAGTGCTGGTAGGCTTGGAGAAAGTTTTTCCATCTGTCAGGCTCTGGTATCTCTTCTCCAGGGCAATCAGTCTCTCCTTTTCCTGAGAAAGACATACATGCAGGGTCAGAATATGAGAATAAATTTTTGTGGCTTAATATTACTGTCATGAGGTCACTCTGGGTGAACTGTAGATGGTGGTTAGGTGTTCCTCTCAACCTTGTGGAGCATCTGCAGGGCCAGGGTTCTGTCCTTGGCCATCTTTTCACAATCCTGAGCCGCCTGAAGACCCAACTGATTAGCTTGAATCTCAAGTACTGCCATTTTCTCCTACGCAAATGGAAGAAAAGGTTCAAAAGACTGTGCTAGAATGTTATTTTATTCTGATACATTATAAGCTGCTAGTATCGACTTCAGAAGTCTGTTAGTAGAACTGACCTGAGTTCAGTGCTATTACCTTTCTTTTGGCCACACACCGGTGATACTCTGCCTTTTCCTGCAACAGTCGTCGGTTAACCATCTCCTTCTCTTCTTCTATGCTGCTCTCTCTCTCCAACTGGCGGAACTCCAAATCCTCAAAACGCTTAGTGGCCGACTCCAGCGCCTCTGTTTTCTACACATGCACACAGATGGACAGAGAGACGGAGAGGTGGAGAGAAAGAGAGAGGCAGACGAACAGATGGGAAAAACAAACAAGCAGACAGACAAATGTGTCTCAATGACAAGCTGATGAAGATCACTCCATCTGTCAAACAGTGCTTTCAGTATGGAACGCTGTTTTTTCATTGTTTTTAACCGTTTTCATTTCATAAACATTCTCTTATTTGTGTTTGTTTGTTATACAGTGCAAACAGTTCAGAGATCAAGAAGAGTGATTTGGTCAATTCATTACAATATCAGTGGATTAGTGAGAAGATTTAGTCACACAAAAAGCACAAGACAGTGAAAAGAATGGGAAGGCTTACAAGTGTGTGAATTTCATGTTCAGACGACACACAATAACTTCTAAAAGAGAAGAGGTGGATCGTAGTTGTCCAGTCAGTGTGTAAAATCCTCTATTGTCATGAGCAGATTCAGGCTAGAGAAGGGAGCACATAGACACAGCCAACACACACAGCCGCGGGACGTTTGTGCAGTGTGTACAGACTTAGATTCTAACAAGCTGTTATATCATGTCATGTGTTTTATTGCTGGTGTTGCTGGAAAATGACATACTTTCATTTATTCTACTGGATAGAGAAAAGCTTTACAGTAAATTACAGTAATTACAAACAGTAATTCCTTAATTCCATGTGGGAGTTTTAACAAAAGTGGAGTCATTTTCAGTCTTTGTATGTCATTAGATATTCACTGAAGTTCAACAAGTACTAAATTTCACCTACAAGCACAACACACTGTCCAACAGGCCACTGAAGGACTGTTGCGGCAGACTAATGATAAAATACTTGTTGTACATTTAGTTCTCCTACCATAAAAAAACGGAACGGTTTAAACTGAATGTAATTCTAGATGCATAACTTTAAAAGAAAGCTTTTGGTTTATTTGGAGGCATTTAAAAACTTAACATTCTGCTATTTACAGAAACAAAACATGAAACCAACTTTTTATTAATTATTAAAACCTGCTGACAGCCCTTCTATGTCTTTTTTTCTTTCTTTCTTTCTTTCTTTCTTTCTTTCTTTCTTTCTTTCTTTCTTTCTTTCTTTCTTTCTTTCTTTCTGTCTGTCTGTCTGTCTGTCTGTCTGTCTGTCTGTCTGTCTGTCTGTCTGTCTAGACAAGAAAGAACACAGGATTTCTTTCTTGCCAGTCTGTCCATCCGTCTGTTCATCTGTCTGTCCATCTACCTATCTTTTTGCTTTTCTTCAAGTGAATCAGTTGTACGGAGGTTTAATCTCTCTGGGACTATCTCTATAGGGCAGTATCAAAGCACACACTGACCCTGCTCACTTGTTCCTG